>BPLS01000163.1:1830339-1848873 GCA_019656275.1 Rhododendron kiyosumense
TCTCTCCCTCTCACTCTCTTGCAAAGTACTTATATATATATATATATATATATATATATATATATATATGCGCATGTGTTATAATGCAAGAAGAACAATTAAAATAATAGTACTTTGCTACTAAAGATCAATATAGTCTTAAAAGGCTAGGATTTTTTATTAAACAAAGATTTGGGCACATGTGTACAGTGCTAATTAAATAATCCTCCAAGTACTAATATATTATATACACATGTACCAAGTGATCTATGAAGATCAAAACCCTAATATAAAACAATTAAAGGTACTTAGGAGAATCTAGTACTAAGTACTTTCATATTAAAATAATGTGCACTCTGACACATGGGTTTAAAAGAAAAAGATTAGTTTAATAAATCCCATTGTACCTTGAAAGACTAACCCTTTTACCCATTGGGTAATAATTCCCCTAACTTCTATTATCCAATGGATAATAGTTATTAGGTAACTTATATACTAAAACAATCAAAAAGTACTTTATTGTAATTAAAAAGCCTATTCTTTTAATATTCTTAGTACTTGACCAAGTTTACATTTAATATAAACAATTGGGGTTTCTATTATCCAATGGATAATAGTTTCCCTTACAATTATCGTCCAATGGTCGAAGAATAAAACCAAAATAATTAAATGAAAACGAATATTCAATTCTTAGTCTAGGGTTAAAAAGGTTCAAGAGGGCAAAATGGTCCAATTGCGGTAACTAGGTGACTTCCTAGTTTAGTTCCTCCAACCGAATGGTTAGAAGCGAACTAGGCTAACTAAATAGGACTAAAGTGTCAAGAAATAAATTTCAAGGGCTAAAGCGTAATTTGGACAAACTACAGGAATTTTAAAGTAATTCAAGCAATTAAAATTAATAACTCGAATAATAAGTAACTTTTCATTTATTGAAATTCAGAGTTATTACATTAAAGTTGTAGGAGACAAGAGAGATAAAGAGAAGAGAAGGAGGGCGTACTTATACAAGGTGACCTCCCTCTCTCTTCTAAAAATCTGAAAATATCCCAAAAGTAGAAAATATCCCATAAGTAGAAAGTCCAAAAAGCAGAAAATATCTGCAAAAAAGCACCCGTATCGATACAACTAAAAAGCCCGTATCGATACAACAACTCTATTGATGAAATCCAAATGCTCTATTTCCTTATGGTATCGATACGACAATATCTCCCGTATCGATACCGCTTGCGAGGCACCAGCATTCTAGGTTTTTGCCTTGGCATAGCTTTTTATGATTTCCCATGACACGACGACCCTCCAAATGCCTTCAACATGTCACCAACCTTGTCTTGCACTGGCTCTAGCACTTGGGAAAATTCATGGGCTTATGTTGGCATCAAAAGGCGGCCAAATCATGCCACTTTACCTAAAACGCTTGAGAAAACACCTTACGTCCAAACTTGAATACGAACTTCCAAAATATGAACTAAAACAATGTAAACCGGGACTTAGAGCACTAAATATAAACAATATAGGGTACTCATCACACCCCCCAACTTGAACATTGCTACTCCCCGAGCAATAAAACATACTAATAACTATTTATGCAATCCTTCCGACAAAGTAACCTAGCACATGCGCACATTGGCTCAAACTAGCAAAAGTTCCAAAAACAATTTTATTCAAAACTCGCAACTAATAGTTGAAAACTAAAACTGTTTACTAAGTATTGAGCACTTTCCAAGCCAAGTACAAAAGTCCGTATCCTTGAGAAAATGGAGGACACAGCTAACACATAAGCCAACGCTTGTTACAAACATAACCCGAAAGAGGTGTTTAGAGATAGGCAATGGAGAACAAAAATGCCATGCCTTATATGAGGAGAGCACCTCTATACAGAATTCATAATTACAAAGCCGAAAGCTGAAGTTCCGAAAGTAAGCATGCCCCAAACTAAACATGCACATCGTCAAAAATTGAATCAAAGTGGACTAAACGCGCACTATGGATCAACTAAGGACTTCATTAAGCTTATATTGACCTTGGTTAACAAAGAACGGTTAGCAAAATGGGTGGCGGCTATATACTGGCTCGGTTTATCTACCCTTGGCCGCCACCACCACTAAACTACCAAGTCAATGGCCGCATGTCGGCCATAACAAAAACTTGCTAAAACTACCATTACCACTTACTAGCCCAGCTACTAAAAATAAAAACAAGATAGGATAGGTGGGCTGTCAACCACCAAGCACCCCGACCAAATAGAGGGATTTCCCAAAACGACCATCGACTGCTATCACATACTATGCGTCATCCCCTTACTCCGGCTCATCACCGGTAAAATCATCACTATCCTTGACTTGCTCAACAGGTGGTGGAACGTAAGGCTCATCGGTTAACCCCTCCTAACAACGAGAAAGCCATTCCAAACGATGCACCATACGGTCTTGCTTGCGTGCCATTTCCCTCCTCTCCTTCTTTTCCTTCCTCAAACTCCCTATGATCGCCACCCCTTAGTAAAACAACTTCTTATACCAAACCGGCCTCGATGCATCACTAGATGTTTTGAAGTCAAATAGCTCCCACCTAGAGCGGCCCTTGGTACCCTAGACCGAGACATGCTCTTATTCAAGATTGAACTATTAATTATCCCGGGCTCTAGCCTGCCATTTTCCATGAATTTCTCGGATGATGCACCTTGGGCTCGACAAATTTTGATAATCAAACAGGGGAAAGGCATCCTTGTGTTTGATGGGGCGTTTGCCTTAAACTCAACGATTTGCTTGAAAATGTACGATGCCCAGTCTATTTTCACCCCAAGTTGCATAAGGGCATACAGAATTTTGCCATCCTCCCAAGATGGTTTGTTTTCAGTGCCATGTGGGTTCAAATTATGGTGCACAAATTGGTTAATTAGCTTGTATCCCTCTCTACCCAGCACATGAGTCTCACCATGGTCCTCAATATTACCATACATAGCCTGTCGAATGTCATTAATAGAAGCAAAAATATCACTGGGATAATTGATCTCATCCGCGGCCAGGGGGTTGTCGTCCAAAGCCTTTGCAATCATTCCACGGTTAATCACAATACCCAACCGCCCAATTTTGGACGTAATTTGAGCATCAGATAGTTCAAAAGTTGCAGCATCAGGCACAACCATCTTCTTATAAAAAACAACTACTAAACTCTTATTATATCCTTGGCAAACACCGAAAAAGTAAGACAAACCTTGTTCTGTGATTCGCCGAATTGCCCGATGTTGTACCCTAAAGCTTGCTGCATCGACATGGCGCTCATTCTTGACATTCCTCTTTGCCATACCATCCTCCCATTTTTTCTGGTTCGTCGATAAAACCTTTTCCGATGACCGCTTCCTCCTCCGAGTAAAAGGAGGTTCAACCATCTCCTCCTCTTGACCCAACGGTTGCCCATTACCGTCATCTTCACTCTCAGGATCTCAAGAGGAGGAGGGAACATACGAGCTCTTGCCCTTGGCCTTCCTAGTAAGCATTTTGACATGGGGGGGGGGCATGTTTTCGAATTTTTGATGCTAGGGTTTAAAAATTTCGGATTTATGAGTAAGAAGGGTTGAAATTGGTTAGGGAATGGGTTTATGGTAGTTTAAGAAGAAAATATATGGAGATTTAGGGGGATTTTGATGGTGAGTGTTGTAGACACCCCAATCTAGGCTTCCAGATTAGTTTACTTACGGTTTCTGATTCCTCGATGATGAAACGGATCAAGAACACCCCGGGAATGTTAAGTGTTTGAGCTTTGAGCGTTTGAAAAACCCTTGAACCTAACGTAATCCTAAGCCACTTCAAAAGGCCAAAAAAACCTCACTGTTGCGTGCTGCTCCCAGTCTCTTGCGCGATGATCAAACTGCCAAGTGGTGGTCAACAGTCAAAGCTTGACTGTTGACCATCACGCGCTAGGGCACACCATCGCGCGACAAACTGACTCCGTCGCGCGACAAACCAATCTCCAACCAACCTTTCCTAAGGAGGACAGTTGGCCACCAATGCAACTTCAGCCAGGCCTCGTGGACTGGCTGAACTCCTCTATTGCCAACCAGATTCACTTCTATCTCCTCCTATAAATACCCCCCATTTGTTCTCTTTCAAAGGGTTAACAAAAATTGGCATTCAAAGGTTTACACCCTAAGCACCATAAAGAGCATAGCTTGTTCTTCTTCAACTCAAACACCTCAAACAACCTCAACCTCAATTCAAAGCTCAAACACCTTTCAAAACTCAAAAACCAAAGGTATAGCTTACCTTTGTTCTATTTTCTGTTCTGATCCCTGGGGGGGGGGGGGGCTGGCAGGGCCAAGGCTAGTAATCAATACCAGTTCTGGTCCTAAAGTTGGTAAGGTTTCAAAAACTGTCATGGTAAGAACCATCGTGTGATGGTCCTCGTGGGGATTGGTGTCCTACTATTTTATGTTGTATTTTGTATATAAATCACTGTTAAGCATGTTAAAAACCAGTTTACTGCTTTCCTTTGTTAGAAACTGCTAGCTGTAGTTCAATTTGCATGTCTGTTGTTGTGGGGTACCCCTGGGACCATTCTGAACATGTACCAGAACCCAGAAACGTGTAAACCAAACACTAGTTAAAAGGCTCAGACCATCGTGCGCCAAGGCGCATCATCGCGCGATAGACTGGCTCCATCGCGCGACAGTCTACCTCCGACCAGTAAGTGGCCTTGCACGGGTAGCTCGACCTTAGGCCTTTATTTTGACCCCACATTTTTTATAGGGTATTTTATTAATTTGTTGGGCTTTACAGCCTTTAAACTGTACATTTTACTGCTTATAATTGCGTGGTTTGTCCTGGGTGTGCACTGGTCTTTCCAGAGCCCAGAGGGTTTGAGAATAAGAGCTATAGGTTTGAGCTCACCGGCGCGCGTGTGTTTTGGAGTTGTGCGCACAGGAGTGAACAACATGCAGTGACTTCTTTAGTGAATGCTGGTTTCTTCCTACGCACGTCACTCTAAAACAGGGGCCTCCCAATTTGTTTAAACTCCCACAGCAGTCTGTTTTCATCCTATACTAACTACTCATCCATGCTATCTATCACATCTTGCAAACATGTTACAGTTTTAATCCCGATTAACTGCTCCCCCGCCCTAATTCGCTAAAACAATTGATTAATCAAACAGAATCACAAACAAACATCTTTCGCAAATGCCTAAGTAAAGACCGATCTCCGAATTAGGCAAAAGGGTGCCATAAAACCCTTCCCCTCTCGTAACCTGGCTCCCGAACCCAGATATGATTATGACAGATTGGTTCCTTCACATTTTCAAATCAAACAGCGTGGCAAGTGCTTCGAAATATTGTTCCTTGGGTGTCGGACCTTCAAACCTGAGTGGCGACTCTATATTTTGCGAGCGCTTGTCGTCCAGCTTAGCGCTCCCTCGAACCGACATTTTCAGGGAACGGAACGGAATCCTTTGAATCCTTTCCCCGAAAAGGGCACGTTGCCCATAGTGGCGACTCTGCTGGGATATCGAATCAATATTGGTCTATATTTAGAATTTAATATGCTTGAGAACAATCCCACAAAAGCCTGTCAAAATAGTGAGCTTCGCGCTGCTAAAGAAAGGATTGATGATTTAACAGGACCTTGTGTCCGGCCATCCTGACTGGGGCTTTTCTGATTGTTCTCTTATGTAGTTTGTTCTAAGTATTGACTAAATAAAGAGAGCCAAATTTGAAAAGGCATTTGCGAATTTGTGATTCTGTTTCATTAATCAATTTATTTATCATATCATTTGTATCGATGTTGGATAGCCTCGTTTGAGCGTTTTGGCAAGTCGGCACGGTTTACCGGAGCCTGGGGACCTTGAATGTCCGACAACCTTTGACGATGATAAGTCATTCTACCGTTCGACTGTTGCTCTGCGATTACGCAGGCAGCGGGAGGTATATCTTGGCTTTAGTCCGCGGAACCCCCTCAAACCAAAACCGGCCTTTGCATATACAAAGCATTAGAACTCTCCAAACTAAGACAGGTACCCACAGGGTAAGATCTGTTTGCATCTAACCCCCATATACTGTCTATGTGTTACTGCTTTCCCTATCACATGCACTATACATACATACCATTTTGCATAGGAGCATGTTTAGGGCGGCTTCCAGGTTGTCTCTCTTTCGAGTCTGTCTTATGCTTATTAAGACGCTGTCATGACCCGATGAAGAGTCGTGCATCCTGATGGTGATCGTTGTAAATTTTCAAAGTCCTTAGATCAACGAGACTTTGCGAAATCAAGACTTTTTAAGTCCTTGTCTAATGCCTGATCAAGGTTTCAAACAGAAAATAAGGAACAATGGAGAGAATGTCGTGATGCTTATACCACTTTAGTTGTTATCATGCGCACCATATACAACGTTTAGGCTATGGCACTGTATCTCCTACGCCGCCCCGGTTCCGGTATCACGTCATCTACACCGAGTTGTTCTAACTCCAAAGTTGAAACTTCGAGAACGGAATGTTAAAGGCTTAGACTATTTTGACATCTCTTAGTGTTAGTCGATCTTTTCAAAGGATACACCCTTGAAAAGAATTCCGAGGATACTGGTAGCGTCTGAACATCCTGAGACAGACTCGTCTGTAGTTGTAGAGTCTAAGCAGACACCGACGACGATGACATGTACATGGCATTATTCTCGTACATAACTTGCTGCAAGGGCGTCACTGAGCTTTCATTACTTTACTTTCGAAGCTTCAGGCCATTGCATCATCGGAGAGTACCGAATAGAAGAGCCAAACCTACTTGGGTTAGTCGGTCGGGGTTGTTACACCTTCGCTTCCAAGGTTATATCACCTACCGCGTTCATCAACTCAGAATGGCAGTATAAATGGAGCTGGCTGAGCTCAGGAAAGCTGTAGAGGAATTGGGTCACAAGATGGACAAACAGATGATTATGGTCCAGGGACTCGTTGGCCTCGTTACCTCTATAGTCCCGCAGCCAGATATGGCGCTAGTTAAAGGACCTCCTCAAGCCTACCACTCTCCAACGTTCGGAATCAAACTATGCTCAGGAGACATGTTCAATGATCTGGTTGAATTCCATGAGGCTAAGACTCACTCGAAGCAGGATGTTGATTCCTTTGTCGAAGCCATTGCCAAAGGGGAGGACATGCTTAGTGATGAATTCAGCCTTGAGGGCAAAAGAATACATCCTGTTAATGAGCCAATGTGTTACAACTGCAAAGCAAACAAAGGTCCTGCTTTGAACTCTCAATTCACTCGCCGGAACCCACTGATTTCTCATGTTTCGATCTACCTTTGGCCTCGGTCTATGAGAGGCTCCTCGATGCTGGTTCCATCAAGCCCCTCAATCCAACTTCATTACCCAAGAATCCCTCTGCCAACTTCAAATATAACCTCTTTTGCACCTACCATCAAATGCCTGGCCATTCAACCAATGCCTGGTTTCGGCTTCGACATGCCATTCAAGATCTCATTGATTGTGGCATCATCCTGGCCCCATCTCCATCAAAAGTTACCACATTCAAACCTATCATCCCAGAAAATCAACCCCAGCCAACTGTACCCATACTGTTCGAGCCTGAGGACAGCCTGCTGGCCACTATTTGTGCAATTGAGACTATCTCTGCCGACACCTGGATTGACAGTGATGAGGGGGTTGCAAAAGGGAAGACTGACCCGCTGAGGTCCATTGATCAAAAGAGTACCGAGTAGGTTTGGTTGAAGAAGCTGAGGAAGTCGAAGTGTTGTTGCTTGGGCCTGACACCAGCTGGATTATACCTCTCTGTGAGGAAGCTATGGGTAGCTTTTTAAATATTGCATTTTCAAACCGCGTCTAGTTTGCATTGGCGTTTTGTCTGAGTCTGACATGGAGTCTTTTGCATTTGTCTAAGTCTAACTATGAGTCAGAGGTTGTTCCTCTTGGCCCTCCATGTCATGGCTTTCATTTCAAGTTTTGAGTCTGCTGTACTTGGCAATCCCGAGGGTTCTTTTTATGATATGCATTATCTTGCTTCTAAGTACTTTGCTCGCTTTTATATAAAATGTGTCGACCCTAACGACGAAGGGATGAATTTCGATGGGATCGTCCCCAAGGAAATGTGTTCCCTCGCTGAAAGGGAAGACGAATGGCATGCTTAGCCTATTAATTGAAATAGTAGTTTTCAAATAAACTTGAAAGATGAAGTAGATCCCATAAAAGGTTCAAAACTGGTTCAGCACTGCCCCAGAGGAGTATTGCACCCGGTCAGACAGGTTTGAAGAATTCATCGACATTTTGGCATGGTCACTCAAAAGACACGCTTGGTGTTGATCCTGTAACGACCCTGAATTTTGGTCGTTAAAAATTTCGTTAAATATTTGAATTTTATTGTTATTACTTGGATTTACCTTTTAATTTCCAAGGTTTTGTCAAAAATTACATTTTTGCCCCTTGAAAAATTATTTTTTTTTTTGACGCTTTAGTCCGCTTAGTAAGCCTAACTAGTTTTTAACCATCCGGTTGGAGAAACTAAGCTAGGAAGTTATCTAGTTACTTTTCCCTAACCGCAAAATGACCGTTTTGCCCCTCGTGAACTTTTTGAACCTTTTGAACCCTAGACTAAGAATTGATTATTCTTTTTCTTTTAATTATTTTGGATATATTCTTTGTCCATAGGACAATAAATGTTAGGGAAACTATTATCCATTGGATAATAGAAACCCCATTTGTTTATATTAAATGTCTACTTGATTAAAGTACTATGAATAGTAAAAAGTAACTTTTTGATTACTTTAAAGTACCTTTTTGGATTACTTTAATGTTTAATCTCCCTAGCAACTATTATCCATTGGATAATAAAAGTTAGGATGGTTATTACCCATTGGGTAATAGGTTATTCTTCCACCTAAGTACATGGGTTGATTTATTTTATCTTTTCCTTTAAACCCATGTGTTAAGTATCCATTATTTTAATATAAAAGTAATAGTACTAAGATTTCCTAAAGTACCCTTGGCATTATTTTATTGGGATTTTGATCTTCCTAAGATACATGAATACATGTGTATATACTATACTAGTACTTGGTGATTTTTATTGATTAGTTTAAAGGGGAAAATCTTGCCCTTTTAAATCTCCTTTGATCTCTTGTACAAAGTACATTTACTTTATATATTTTCTTGCACATGTGTATATATATATGTGTGTGTACTTGAGAGAGGGAGAGAGAGAGCCGAATGGGAGAGAGAGAGAGAGAGAGAGGAGGAAGGAAGGAGGAAAGATTGGATGTACCTCCCTTGATCTTTTTGATCTTTCAAATCCTTGGTGTATCTAACTCTCCATTAAACTCCATTGTACTCCTTTGACACCTTGCATTGGTTTGAACCCTTGGATCTTGTACCAATATCTTTCTTGCCCACCAAGGATCCATCCTAGCTAACCAATTGATCCAAGATCAAATCTTGGTACAAAGTAGCCATGCAAACCTAGGATTTTTCCTTGATTTGTGCTTAAAAGTGGATTTGATTAGATATACTTCTTGGACACCTTGCAACTTCTTGACCCTTTGATCATGTACCATTTCCATCTCAACCATCCATTGGATTCAAGAATCTCACCATGGTACAAAATAGCCTTGCAAGCCTAGGGATTTCTTTGATCTTCCATGATCTCTTGCCAAGTGTCAAGATGAGACTTAGAGAGAGGGAGAGGAGAAGGCCAAGCCCTTTGCCTATAAATAGAAGGCCATTCCAAGCCTTTCAAAGCACACCTCAAGCAATAGCTCTTCCTTCTCTCTAGAAACCATTTTCTGTTTTCTGGGCAGCCACTGTCCCGTCCGAAAATCCCCAGTTTTCTCCTGTCTAGAGTAGTTTTTAGGACCAACTTCCTTCTGGCAAGTTGTAGAGCGCTTCGAAACCTTGAAGTTAGGCTCAAGAATCACCCCAATCGGTTAAGAAATGACCCAGATATTGTCATCCGAAGTTCAGTGAAAAATCTGGATTTTTCATTTCTGGACAGCTTACTGTCCTTTGCTTTGTCCCCATTTTTCTCCAACCTAGGTTCATTTCTAGGATTAACTTCCTTCTCGAGAGTTGTAGAGGGTTTAGAGAGCTTCGTTCTAGACCCAAGAACGACTCTATTCGGCCAAAGATTGACCGAGTTACTGCCGTCCGAAGTTCGGTCCAGATTCGGGGGAATTTTCCACCTAGCTTATTCGGCCCCGACTAGTTTCGGATCAAGGTAGGATACTCTTACCCTATTCCTATGTATACGTAAGATCTCGTATTCTTCCCTTTTAAAGTAAGTTATCTTTATTTATTTTTCATATCAAGTATTTGTATTTTGATCTTTACAATAGTTATGAGCATGTTTATGTGGATTGCTTGTATTATTTGTGGCGTTATGTTTTAAGCGTTGATTTGAGCATGTTAAATATAGAGTTGAATGATCTTGTTGGATTACGATGAATGATATTTACTCTTGTCCTACCACGGAGTCTTTGCATGTAATGAGACACCTCTATCGAGAAAGTTAGTGACATGACACCTAGGGTGTGTTTTAAAGGGTTGAAATGTTTTGAAAACCGCAATGAGGCCGGACTTGCCCATTGTGTGAGGTGTGTGTGTGTTCCAATGGGAAACCGGAGCGGCGGAACCATTGTGAGGGTGTGTGCCAATGGGAACCCGGAGCGGCGGAACCATTGTGCGTTCCCATGGGAACCCGGAGCAGCGGAACCATGGTGAGGTATAGCTTGGTTATCCGTGGAGAGGAGCCAATGCAATTGTGTGCCAATGGGAACCCGGTGCGGCGGAACCATTGTGAGGATACTCGGGAACCCGGAACGGCGGAACCGAGGTTGGGTGTGTATGGCTTGGTTATCCGCGGTACAGAGCCAATGCTAAAGATTTTTGAAAGGCTTGGTTATCCGCGGTACGGAGCCAATGCAAATGTTTTGAAAGATGTTTTGTAAATAAGAATGATTGACACGGTCTACGATGAGTCGCGTAGGAGAAATCGGGAAATCTTGGACACCAACGTTAAATGATTAACGAATTTGATTATGTGATTGTTAGTTGTAAGGTTGGTGGGGTAAGAATTTCCTATTGAGCGTTGTAGCTCATGGTGTTACCTTGTGGTGACCCTGGCATATTATATCGGTGGCGACGCTGGTATAATGTGTCAGACCTTGTAGATGATCAAGATGAACCGTTCACTTGGAGGCGTCCGGAGCTGAGGAGCTGGCTTGGATGAAGAAGCGAGAGGAGCTGTAGTTAGGAAATCTTAGTTTCCTTTCTTTGTTGAATTAATGTACCCTTTGAAGTATTTATGATGTAATAAACTCTCTTTATTATGTAATAAATGCTTCTTAACGTACCCTAATTTTGGGGGTGTTACAGATCCTAAGATAAAGGAACATCAAATCCCCCCGCTATTGGGTGCTAAACCATGTAAAGCACAAGTTCAGAAGGTCCAGCGCCTTATACCATATTCAAGTTTGTAGGAACAGCGTTCCGCCAAGTACAAATTAGAAAGTTCAAAATTGGCCTGGAGCGAGGCAAGTCAGCTGAAGCGCTCTAGACCCTGTGCTATCAAAGCCACTTTATTTGGGGCTGCGGCCAAACATCATCGACCTCGACGGCAACAAATTCAAATTCCTTGGTCAGCATGGATCAATTCAAAAGCATTTTCCTTGAGAGAAGCTCGTTGGGCTGAAAACCCCAAGGGTGGGCAGTTCCAAGCAAAAGTTAGAGCAGCCTGGTAGACCAAAAACCTATGAAGGTGGTCTAGGCAAAAGTAAAAGCAATATTTGAAAGATCGCTAGACCGAAAACCCGAATGGGCGGTTCTAGGCAAAAGTGAGAGTGTAAAAGGTGAGGTGAAATACTCGAGTGAACTTGTGCCTAAACTACGTTTCGACCTAATTCCCTAGCTGGGATACGTAGGCAGTCTCTCTTTGAGACTCGGTCACAATCTATCAATTGGATCCATGGTTGACGTTTGGTACACATCAAAGGTCGAAGAGGATCGAAGATCAAGCTGCATGGGAGGAGTTTGAAGGGGGAAAACCTTTTGTCTTTCAATTTTATTGCAAACTACAAATTCAATTTCAAATATGAGCAAAAGCCTTAAAAGAATTTAAGCATCAAAACAGAATGAAATGCCGGCGACGCCTAACGGCTCACAATTAATTCTAAGTTCAGTGAAGTCTTATGTGAGCAGCTGCAGCAGACTTGTAGTTGCACGTGCTAATTTGAGGTTCACGTTCGCTTATTCATAGTTATACGCGTTGGTCTCAAACCTGCGCGCGCTGCTTCAATTCCGACAGCAATCAATAACAGTCAGCTACTGCCTTCGAGTCCTATTCAAGGGGCTTTAGCTAAGTTTTGTCATACCGTGCAAACCCAACGTGACTATACGGGGGTGTCGGTTTCAGTTCGGTCCTATATGTGTCATCGTTTGCGTCTTATGTCCGTTTTTGTGGCATTTTTCTAGATTTCAATCCTTTGTCATGTCGAGATGCTTTTCTCGGCTCTATTTGTTCGTGCAGGTTTTTGTACCTTTTGCATTTTTCGCAAGTGTCAGTTTCACCTATTAAGGACTATTGTGAGTTTTGGCACTCTAATGCCCAAAATTTCATTATTTTCCACGTGTTTAAGGATCCGCATCGTATCCTTGGGATCTTTCTCCTTTTCCGTTTGAGCTAGGCAAGCCTATACATGTATGTGTGTCTGTGTGTCGGCTCAGTTTGCTCATCAATGCAAAATAGATATCAGTGGTTATTTTTTGTCTAAACTGCGGAATGCAATTTTTACATTGCTACTCTTGCATCTATAATTCACAAGCTATGGACTCTCTTGAAATAGCAGGGGCACGTCAACCCAGCGCTAAGTAAAGCATATCTCTGGGGCTTATCCGCCCAAGCATCGAAGAAGGGGCATGCAGGCCCAATGCCACACCGCTATATGTCAACTAGGCACGCCAGCCCGCTCAATGTCTCTCTATCTGGATGCGCATCTTAGAAGCAAAAGACAGAAAAGTACTAGGCCTCAGTGGTAGTCCTTAGGCATCGTTGTCCTCCTAGGAGCCGCCCTTAGCTTGCATCTACATTTTGTTTGTATACATCTTTGCATATTGTGTATGTCAACTGTTGAAAACAGGAAGGTGGTCAGAATGGTTACTATCAAGTCTTTGTTTACTACAGGATGCGATGCAATCTCCTGCAGTGTTATTCCATTTAGCGGAGGCAATGGAAATCTCCCTAACTTTCGATTTGTTTACCAAGGATGCGATGCAATCTCCTATGTATTGTTATCGTTGGTCAGCAGATGCGAAGATATCTCCCTGAGTCCACGATTTGTTTACCGAAGGATGCGATTCAATCTCCGGCGATTTTGTCCTGTTTGTTTAGTGGAGGCAATGAAAATCTCCCTAGCTCTCAATTTGTTTGCCAACAGATGCGATTGAAAATCTCTTGCGGCATTATTCTCATAGCAGGATGTGATGCAATGTTCTGCAGAATCAAATTCAACGATAGCCGGTCTTGTCCACTTTCCAACGGCTCGATCACTTTGTATAGTGATCCGCTTGTTCAAAATCAACGACAGCCGGTCTTGTCCACTTTCCAATGGCACGATCACTTTGTATAGTGATCTGCCCGTTCGAATCAACGACAGCCAGTCCTGTCCAATCTTCGATGGCTCGATCACTTTGTATAGTGATCTGCCTATTCAAAATCAACGACAGCTGATCCTGTTCAAATGTTCAACGGCCCGATCATTTAGTATAATGATCCGACCACCAATAGCTCAATCAATTTGTATAGTGATCTGCCCTTTCAAATCAACGACAGCCGGTCCTGTCCAAATCTGCAATGGCTTAATCATTTTGTATAGTGATAAGCCCACCAATGGCTCGATCATTTTGTATAGTGATCTGCCCTTCAATGGCTCGATTATTTTGTATAGTGATCTGCCCTGTGATGGCTCGATCACTTTGTATAGTGATCCGCTTGTACAAAATCAACGACAGCCGATCCTGTCCACTTTACAATGGCACGATCACTTTGTATAGTGATCTGCCCTTTCCAATCAACGACAGCCAGTCCTGTCCAATGTTCAATGGCTCGATCACTTTGTATAGTGATCCGCCTGTTCGAAATCAACGACAGCTGATCCTGTCTACTTTCCAACGGCACGATCACTTTGTGTAGTGATCTGCCCGTTCAAATCAACGACAGCCAATCTTGTCCAATGTTTAATGGCTCGATCACTTTGTATAGTGATCCGCCTGTTCAAAATTAACGACAGCCGGTCCTGTCCAAATCTTCAATGGCTCAATCATTTTGTATAGTAATCCGCCCACCAATGGCTATATCATTTTGTATAGTGATCTGCCCTTGAATGGCTCGATCATTTTGTATAGTGATCTGCCCTCCGATGGCTCGATCACTTTGTATAGTGATCCGCTTGTTCAAAATCAATGACAGCCGGTCCTGTCCACTTTCCACTGGCACGATCACTTTGTACAATGATCTGCTCGTTCGAATCAACGACAGCCAGTCCTGTCCAATCTCCGATGGCTTGATCACTTTGTATAGTGATCTGCCTGTTCAAAATCAATGACAGCTGGTACTTTCCAAATGTTCAATGGCACGATCATTTTGTATAATGATCCGACCACCAATAGTTCAATCATTTTGTATAGTGATCTGCCCTTTCAAATCAATGACAGTCGGTCCTGTCCAAATCTTCAATGGCTCGATCATTTTCTATAGTGATCCGCCTACCAAAGGCTCGATCATTTTGTATAGTGATCTGCCCTCTGATGGCTCGATCACTTTGTATAGTGATCCGCTTGTTCAAAATCAACGATAGCCGGTCCTGTCCACATTCCAATGGCACAGTCACTTTGTATAGTGATTTGCCCGTTCGAATCAACGACAGCCAGTCCTGTCCATTCTCCGATGGCTCGATCACTTTGTATAGTGATCTGCCTGTTAAAAATCAACGACAACTGGTCCTGTCCAAATGTTCAACGGCTCGATCATTTTGTATAATGATTCGACCACCAATAGCTCAATCATTTTGTATAGTGATATGCCCTTTCAAATCAACGACAGCCGGTCCTGTCCAAATCTGCAATGGCTTAATCATTTTGTATAGTGATTTGCCCACCAATGGCTCGATCATTTTGTATAGTGATTTGCCCTTCAATGGCTCGATCATTTTGTATAGTGATCTGCCTTCCGATGGCTCGATCACTTTGTATAGTTATCCGCCTGTTCAAAATCAGCGACAGCCGATCCTGTCCACTTTCCAATGGCACAATCACCTTGTATAGTGATCTGCCCGTTCCAATCAACGACAGTCAGTCCTGTCCAATTTTCAATGGCTCGATCACTTTGTATAGTGATCCGCCTCTTCGAAATCAACGACAGCTAATCCTGTCGACTTTCCTACCGCACGATCACTTTGTGTTGTGATCTGCCTGTTCAAATCAACGACAGCCAGTCTTGTCCAATGTTTAATGGCTTGATGACTTTGTATAGTGATTCGCCTGTTCAAAATTAACGACAGCCGGTCCTGTCCAAATCTTCAAAGGCTCGATCATTTTGTATAATGATCTGACCACCAATAGCTCAATAATTTTGTATAGTGATCTGCCATTTCAAATAAACGACAGCCGGTCCTGTCCAAATCTGCAATGGCTTAATAATTTTGTATAGTGATTCGCCCAGCAATGGCTCGATCATTTTGTATAGTGATCTGCCTTTCAACGGCTCGATCATTTTGTACAGTGATCTGCCCTCCGATGGCTCGATCACTTTGTATTGTGATCCGCCTGTTCAAAATCAACGACAGCCGATCCTGTCTACTTTCCAATGGCACGGTCAGATTGTATAGTGATCTGCCCGTTCCAATCAACGACAGCCAGTCCTGTCCAATGTTCAATGGCTCGATCACTTTGTATAGTGATCCGCCTGTTCGAAATCATCGACTGCTGATCCTGTCTACTTTTCAACGGCACGATCACTTTGTGTAGTGATTTGCCCGTTCAAATCAACGACAGTCATTCCTATCCAATGTTTAATGGCTCAATCACTTTGTATTGTGTTCCGCCTGTTCAAAATTAACGACAGCCAGTCCTGTCCAAATCTTCAATGGCTCAATCATTTTGTATAATGATCCGCCTACCAAAGGCTCGATCATTTTGTATAGTGATCTGCCCTCCAATGGCTCGATCACTTTCTATAGTAATCCGCTTGTTCAAAATCAACGACAGCCGGTCCTGTCCACTTTCCAATGGCACGATCACTTTGTATAATGATCTGCCCGTTCGAATCAACGACAGCCAGTCCTGTCCAATCTCCGATGGCTTGATCACTTTGTATAGTGATCTGCCTGTTCAAAATCAATGACAGCTGGTCCTGTCCAAATGTTCAATGGCTAGATCATTTTGTATAATGATCCGACCAACAATAGTTCAATCATTTTGTATAGTGATCTGCCCATTCAAATCAACGACAACCGGTCCTGTCCAAATTTTCATTGGCTCGATAATTTTGTATAGTGATCCGCCTACCGATGGCTCGATTATTTTGTATAGTGATTTGCCCTTCAATGGCTCGATCATTTTGTATAGTGATCTGCCCTCCGATGGCTCGATCACTTTGTATAGTGATTCGCTTGTTCAAAATCAACGACAGCCGGTCCTGTCCACTTTCCATTGGCACGATCACTTTGTATAGTGATTCGCCCGTTCGAATCAACGACAGCCAGTCCTGTCCAATCTCCGATGGCTTGATCACTTTGTATAGTGATCTGCCTGTTCAAAATCAATGACAGCTGGTCCTTTCCAAATGTTCAATGGCACGATCATTTTGTATAATGATCCGACCACCAATAGTTCAATCATTTTGTATAGTGATCTGCCCTTTCAAATCAATGACAGTCGGTCCTGTCCAAATCTTCAATGGCTCGATCATTTTCTATAGTGATCCGCCTACCAATGGCTCGATCATTTTGTATAGTGATCTGCCCTCTGATGGCTCGATCACTTTGTATAGTGATCCGCTTGTTCAAAATCAACGATAGCCGGTCCTGTCCACATTCCAATGGCACAGTCACTTTGTATAGTGATTTGCCCGTTCGAATCAACGACAGCCAGTCCTGTCCATTCTCCGATGGCTCGATCACTTTGTATAGTGATCTGCCTGTTAAAAATCAACGACAACTGGTCCTGTCCAAATGTTCAACGGCTCGATCATTTTGTATAATGATTCGACCACCAATAGCTCAATCATTTTGTATAGTGATATGCCCTTTCAAATCAACGACAGCCGGTCCTGTCCAAATCTGCAATGGCTTAATCATTTTGTATAGTGATTTGCCCACCAATGGCTCGATCATTTTGTATAGTGATTTGCCCTTCAATGGCTCGATCATTTTGTATAGTGATCTGCCTTCCGATGGCTCGATCACTTTGTATAGTTATCCGCCTGTTCAAAATCAGCGACAGCTGATCCTGTCCACTTTCCAATGGCACAATCACCTTGTATAGTGATCTGCCAGTTCCAATCAACGACAGTCAGTCCTGTCCAATTTTCAATGGCTCGATCACTTTGTATAGTGATCCGCCTCTTCGAAATCAACGACAGCTAATCCTGTCGACTTTCCTACCGCACGATCACTTTGTGTTGTGATCTGCCTGTTCAAATCAACGACAGCCAGTCTTGTCCAATGTTTAATGGCTTGATGACTTTGTATAGTGATTCGCCTGTTCAAAATTAACGACAGCCGGTCCTGTCCAAATCTTCAAAGGCTCGATCATTTTGTATAATGATCTGACCACCAATAGCTCAATAATTTTGTATAGTGATCTGCCATTTCAAATAAACGACAGCCGGTCCTGTCCAAATCTGCAATGGCTTAATAATTTTGTATAGTGATTCGCCCAGCAATGGCTCGATCATTTTGTATAGTGATCTGCCTTTCAACGGCTCGATCATTTTGTACAGTGATCTGCCCTCCGATGGCTCGATCACTTTGTATTGTGATCCGCCTGTTCAAAATCAACGACAGCCGATCCTGTCTACTTTCCAATGGCACGGTCAGATTGTATAGTGATCTGCCCGTTCCAATCAACGACAGCCAGTCCTGTCCAATGTTCAATGGCTCGATCACTTTGTATAGTGATCCGCCTGTTCGAAATCATCGACTGCTGATCCTGTCTACTTTTCAACAGCACGATCACTTTGTGTAGTGATCTGCCCGTTCAAATCAACGACAGTCATTCCTATCCAATGTTTAATGGCTCAATCACTTTGTATTGTGTTCCGCCTGTTCAAAATTAACGACAGCCAGTCCTGTCCAAATCTTCAATGGCTCAATCATTTTGTATAATGATCCGCCTACCAAAGGCTCGATCATTTTGTATAGTGATCTGCCCTCCAATGGCTCGATCACTTTCTATAGTAATCCGCTTGTTCAAAATCAACGACAGCCGGTCCTGTCCACTTTCCAATGGCACGATCACTTTGTATAATGATCTGCCCGTTCGAATCAACGACAGCCAGTCCTGTCCAATCTCCGATGGCT
>BPLS01000163.1:1848883-1895170 GCA_019656275.1 Rhododendron kiyosumense
CGATCACTTTGTATAGTGATCTGCTTGTTCAAAATCAACCACAGCTGGTCCTGTCCAAATGTTCAACGGCTCGATCATTTTGTATAAAGATCCAACCACCAATAGCTCAATCATTTTATATAGTGATCTGCCCTTTCAAATCAACGACAGCCGGTCCTCTCTAAATATGCAATGGCTTAATCATTTTGTATAGTGATTCGCCCAACAATGCCTCGATCATTTTGCATAGTGATCTGCCCTCCGATGGCTCGATCACTTTGTATAATGATCCGCCTGTGAAAAATCAACGACAGCCGATCCTGTCCACTTTCTAATGGCACGATCACTTTGTATAGTGATCAGCCCGTTACAATCAACGACAGCCAGTCCTGTCCAATGTTCAACGGCTCGATCACTTTGTATAGTGATCCGCCTGTTCGAAATCAACGACAGCTGATCCTGTCTACTTTCAAACCGCACGATCACTTTGTGTAGTGATCTGCCCGTTCAATTCAACGACAGCCATACATGTCCAATGTTTAATGGCTCGATCACTTTGTATAGTGATTCGCCTGTTCAAAATTAACGACAGCCGGTCCTGTCCAAATCTTCAATGGCTCGATCATTTTGTATAGTGATCCGCCCACCAATGGCTCGATCATTTTGTATTGTGATCTGCCCTTCAATGGATCGATCATTTTGTATAGTGATCTGCCCTCCGATGGCTCGATCACTTTGTATAGTGATCCGCTTGTTCAAAATCAACGACAGCCGGTCCTGTCAACTTTCCAATGCCACGATCACTTTGTATAATGATCTGCCCATTTGAATCAACCATAGCCAGTCCTGTCCAATCTCCGATGGCTTGATCACTTTGTATGGTGATCTGCCTGTTCAAAATCAACGACAGCTGGTCCTATCCAAATGTTCAATGGCTTGATCATTTTGTATAATGATCCGACCACCTATAGCTCCATCATTTTGTATAGTGATCTGCCCTTTCAAATCAACGACAGCTGGTCTTGTCCAAATCTGCAATGGCTAGATCATTTTGTGTAGTGATCCGCCCACCAATGGCTCGATCATTTTGTATAGTGATCTGCCCTTCAATGGCTCGATCATTTCGTATAGTGATCTGCCCTCTGATGGCTTGATCACTTTGTATAGTGATTCGCTTGTTCAAAATCAACGACAGCCGGTCCTGTCCACGTTCCAATGGCACGATCACTTGGTATAGTGATCTGTCCGTTCGAATCAACGACAGCCAGTCCTTTCCAATGTTCAATGGCTTGATCACTTTGCATAGTGATCCTCCTGTTCGAAATCAACCACAGTTGATCCTGTCTACTTTCCAACGGCGCGATCACTTTGTGGAGTGATCTGCCCGTTAAAATCAACGATAGCCCGTCCTGTCCAATGTTTAATGGCTCGATCACTTTGTATAGTGATCCGCCTGTTCAAAATTAACGACATCCGGTCCGGTCCAAATCTTCAATGGCTCGATCATTTTGTATAGTGATCCGCCCACCAATGGCTCGATCATTTTGTATAGTGATCTGCCCTTCAATGGCTCGATCATTTTGTATAGTGATCTGCCCTCCGATGGCTTGATCACTTTGTATAGTGATCCGCTTGTTCAAAATCAACGACAGCCGGTCCTGTCCATTTTCCAATGGCACGATCACTTTGTTTAATGATTTGCCCGTTCGAATCAAAGACAGCCAGTCCTGTTCAATCTCCGATGGCTTGATCACTTTGTATAGTTATCTGCCTGTTCAAAATCAACGACAGCTGGTCCTGTCCAAATGATCAATGGCTCGATAATTTTGTATAATGATCCGACCACCAATAGCTCAATCATTTTGTATAGTGATCTGCCCTTTCATACCAACGACAGCCGGTCTTGTCCAAATCTGCAATGACTTGATTATTTTGTATAGTGATCCGCCCACCAATGGTTCGATCATTTTGTAGAGTGATCTGCCCTTCAATGGCTCGATCATTTTGTATAGTGATCTGCCCTCCGATGGCTCAATCACTTTGTATAGTGATCCGCCTGTTCAAAATCAACGACAGCCGATCCTGTCCACTTTCCAATGGCACGATCACTTTGTATAGTGATCTGCCTGTTTGAATCAACGACAGCCAGTCCTGTCCAATGTTCAATGGCTCGATCACTTTGTATAGTGATCTGCCTGTTCAAAATCAACGACAGCTGATCATGTCTACTTTCCAATGGCACGATCACTTTGTGTAGTGATCTGCCCGTTTAAATCAACGACAGCCAGTCCTGTCCAATGCTTAATGGCTCGATCACTTTGTATAGTGATCCGCCTGTTCAAAATTAACGACAACCGGTCCACTTATTACTTCTTTTGGAAGAAGCACACTACCTGCTCAGTTAATTATTTCTATTGGGATCTTAAACTGCATCTTGTATCTGTACTTATGGAGCTCTTATGTATAATCTGCTTGACTGGATCTTTGTGTAATTTCTAATTCCTCCCTTACTAAGAAAAGCATACTTTTTCGGTGTATGATGTGTGTTTTTCATTTTTCAATTTTCATTTTTATGTGGAAATGAATGCTATTTGTTGGTTGTTTGCCAGTTTTGAATTCAGATGTAGATAGTCTCTTTTAGAGGTTGCTGCCTTGTTTGTCTCTTTTAATTTTGTTTGGTGTCCGTTAAGAAATCCTATGAGTCACAGAAATGTTCGTGTTTGTGTCTCTGTTTGTTACCTTTCAATGGTGGGAACTGGTTCATATTCTTTCCATTAAGATGGGAGAAAAGCAAAATCTGGACTATGGTTTATGGTAAGTTTTTTTCTGGGCTAGCATTCACTTTAAATTATCTGAGATGTATATAGTTATCGTCATCTCGCCTATCATGTTTCTCAGTTTCTTACGTGCATTTCAGGGAGACAAGAGTGCCGTGAAGTTAGAAGGATTCAGATTGGCAAGCATGCAAATGGCTTTTGTTTTTGCTTTTTTTAAATTAAGCTTGTTGATTAGTAACTGTGAAGTTTTTATGCCTCACTATGTAATACTAGATATAGTGACAAGGCAGCCTGATTTTACCACTATAACTATATGTATTGTTTATGATTTCGTAATGAATGCATTTCCACGTCTTCTGCAGAGAGTTAGGGTTCCGCTGGGTGTCCTTCCAAATTAGGTAAAGAAGTTTCAAAAGTGATGGAATCCAAACCATGCACACCAAGTGTTGTAGCAAGATTAATGGGTTTCGATGAATCACCTGCCAAGCAGCCTGTCGGCAAGCCTCGTCGAGTGTTATCTGACAATTATCTCTGGAAAAGTGCTTCCATCGGCTTGTTAGATAGGCGACTGTATCATGAATGGCGTTCATTTAAAGGGAATTATGAACGAGGGCAAGAATTCACGGTGTTCGAAGTGCCACAGATGCAAACAGTTGATAGACAACGAAACCAGTCAATTCAAGGGAGGAATGCAAATCCAAGCACGACTGAAGTGAACGAGTCATTTGTAAGGAATAATTCCACAGATGCAGAACATCCTTCGATGGATGAGAAATTCCGGTATTCCGTAGTATCCAGTCATTTACTAGAAGAGCTATATTCTGACAGCAATCTTCTATTGAAAAATCACCAGAAACCAAATTCTTTGTTTACCAATAATCTCCACGAACTACAATCTGGTCATGTAACAGCCTTGAAGTCTTCGAATGATCCTTACAGTAGAAAGAGTGAAATATCCAGAAAATCTGTAAGGACAACTTCACTACGTAATGTTTTGAGATCACTTCAAAAACTAGAGAATGATTCTTATTCAGATACTTGCGGAGACCTTGGTATTTATTATACGTGCCCTTTGTTAAAATCTCGGTTGGAGTTGAAGGATAAGGCAGGTCTTTTCCCCTTCAAGGATTGTAAACGATGACAAACGTCATTCCCCTTTAGAGATTGTTGTTCTTAAACCAAAACTTGGAAAGACACAAAATGCTAAAATGCCTTCAGTTTCACCTATTTATGGGGAAGGTTCTCTGCCGCCTGATAGAAAGCATATGGAGTTTTTTAAACCTAGACATGTAGATTTACATTACCGAGTGGGAGAAGGGAGAAATTTGGCTGGCGACACAGAACTTCCTGGGCACAACACGTGCAGTGATTTGTTAACAGATTCAAGAACAACAATTAAAGGTAATGAGACCTCCACAAATGAATCTGAGGTAGCCATGCCTTCTTGCCAAAGTCTCTTTGATTGGAAATACCGATGCCAAGCCAAATATCCTCCAGGGTCATATTTTGCCAAACAAGCCAAGAAGCAAATCTTGGAAAGGTGGAAAATGAGCAAAAGTTGTCAAGAAGTTGGAGAGGCTGTTAAGGGCACCACCCTAGGTCAAATGCTTGTTACACCATTTGAAGGAACCAGGCCCGAAAATCTATACAACAAGATTGATGTTAGTGCCATGAACAATCAGTTGAGTCAGAATGATGCAGGTGGAGATTTGGTCAGTCCATTAGGTATAAGCAGTGGGGATGGCTGGAAGGAGTGCGCGGAAAGATTCACTAGATCAGAATCTCTTCCTGCTGCCTGTATCACTGTTAGTCCTATAACTAGAACAAGAAATCCAGATGAGCTGAAAAACAGTCCCGGGGAGAATGATTTGTTTGGAAATTCTTATGAGAATACAACATTTCCCAACTCACCAGTCAGCAGTGTTGCATCCTTGAGTCTGGAGACTCTGGACTCGCAAATGGTGGCATATTCAGAAACCAAAAATGTGGAACTGTTGTCTGGAATCCCTGAGAAGCTGCAGCTGGAACAAGGGGCCTGCATCTTGTCTGTGGAAGAAGAAAATTCTTCTCATGTCTTGGATGCTTTGGTTGGACAGGTTTGCCTTCTCTTCCAAGGATCTTTTGTGTTCTAGACTATTTTTTTGCTGGCATAAATGAATAACTCCTTGTCTAAAATTCATTGCAATTGGTTAATTTTTCGTTTGGTATATTTGCTCTTTTTTTGTGTGTATCTTTTTAACTAGCTGAAAGCATCTATAGTTCTTCATGTCTTCTCGTAATTTGGTTGATAGGTGCGGGTAACTGTGTGAGTTCAGTCACCACCTACAAAAGGTTAAGGGTCCTTCCCACACAAACCCCTCCGTCCCCATTAGTTTTCACGTTTTCTCCTACTTTATGTGTAATTTTTACTGCTATAATACTCTTGGTATTTCGTCTTCTCAGTGGTTTCTATAATCAGGTTTGGTGTGCTGGATGAAATGGAAAAGGGGATAATATGACAATTATGGAACGCACCATGGACACGCCTTAAAAGTAGTATGTGGCACAGGTGTTTCCTAAAAGGAGTTTCATAGGCCTTGTGTCGGACATTACACTTACCCAACACATTGTTTTGATAAGAAAAAACTTGGAAAAGTTGGGATCCCTTACATGTCCAGGAAGGGTTAGGCATGCATTAGTCACTTAATTTTTGTTGTCAAGGTTTACCTACCAAGACGAGATGTCATCAGCATACAAGGTAGTTAATTAAAACTACAAGTTTCTTCTATGTCCGTGAGTATGTACTATGTATTCTTTATGTTACCTCGCCCTATCTTTATGACTGCTTTAGCTTTTTTCTTTGTGTGTATTCATGTAGTGCGATGTAGTTTTATGCCATGCTAGACTGGGGCTTAGTTATGACTTAGTTATGCTTTCTAGGTTTAGGATATTAAATGTAGTTAGATTTTATTTTAATGACAGTCACATGATTAAACATCATGTTAAAAATAAAATTTGGGTATACTATCGAAAACTTGTTGATCAATCACGTTGAATGAAACTCTAGACATAGGTATATAGATTAATAACGTGCAGTTTGTGATATTGCCATTGTATGGTATTGTTTTTTCGGGTATCAAAAACATGTTTGTGTTGGAAAACCAGTGTACTATTCATTTAATCACATTGTGGAATTTTGTGGAATTGCTAGTTGTTGTATGTAGTTCTATATTCTGGTGATCTTGGTCTAAATAAGTTGGGATGTACTCCTTTCTTTCAAGCTATAATCAGCATTTCGGTTTACTTTACCTGTTTGAGTATTGTCACTGTTACCCAAGAGGGGTGGATTGGGTTACTAATTAAAATACCCAAATTAAAATTGCTTGACTAAATAAAATTACATAATTAAGCAACTAAATAATTAACTATCAATAGGCAAAAAATAACAGAGTTAAGGGAGAAAGATAGCACATAGAGATGTATAGTTGTTCGGTACGATCTTTGTCCACTACTCAACCTAGTCCACTGGCCTATGGAGTCGTTGTTTTGCTAATCATGCAACCAGCTTCTGGTGTCGATTAAACCTTACAACCGTATAGCTAACTATCCCGAGGAGTTATGTTTCAAAAAAAAAAAAAAAAAACTACCTTAAGGAGTTAGCTGAACCGCTAGAGTTTATCTTCCAAACTCTAAAATCACTCAGAACAAAACCCAGTTCTGTAGCCTGTACAAAAATTTTAAAGAGGAAAATTTCTTGTTCACAGAACAAAAGAAAATTTTCTTATTCACTGATTTCTTACACTGAGAATAAAAAGACCTCAGAAAAACTCTCACGAAGAAAATAATACAATTTGATATCTGAGAGAAAGAAATGAGGAGAAGAATTTCTGAATTGTTGTATTGCTGTGTATTGCTCTAAATTCTAATATTGCTTGGTGTACTTAAACTTTTGAACCTCTTCCCGTTTTATACCCAAGGAATTGAACCGTTGGAAATATTTCTGTTGAAATGAAAATCTCTTCTGCTCCAACTCTGATCTTCATATAGCAATAGAACGTTGAGTGTAAATCTGTCATAGATATGATTTGTAACGTTAGTATGCCTTAATTGCAAAGCTTCAAAGGTCAACAATGGTGGAAAGCTTCACATCAGATTACCTTAGGACCAACTGGTCGACCACTTACAAGAACAGGTCAACCACTTTAAAGACCGGATGTCCTCTTTCAATAACAGCAAATTGGACTTGGACCATTTTTGGTTCTGACATCTTTAGGTATCCTTGGGACAAGAACTAATATTATAACGATTATATCATGGGCCGAAAAATAACTTGAGTAAAACTTGATCAATTATGGGTTGAAAGTTTAGATTACAAAAATAGTTTAATTAATGCCCATTAAAGAGCCTTTTTGCACGAAGGCAATTAGCCAAAACTCATATCAAGACATCAGTTTAATTGAGAATTACAACAAAGCATTTTCTTATTTTTCAAAATGAGTTTTTAATAAAACATTTTAACAAAGCTTGTAAGAAATCAATTTTGTCATAAATCATAATCAAAATCAACTATATCTAACAATATCCAACAGTCACACCTTCTCTATTGAAAGGGTTTTCATGTGTGGGCAACATGCCCTTAAGAACAAGGAGGGCGGATCGTGGAGCGCTGGCAGATGAGCGCTCAATTCAGAGTCACCACTTGAGTTTGAAGGTCTAACACTCAAGGAACTGAACTTGAAATGCTTTTTGCGCTGTTTAATTTGAAAAAGTGAAGGCACTAGTCCGTCATAACCATATTTGGGTTTGGGAGCCAGGTTACGAGAGGGAAGGGTTTTAAGGCACCCTTCTCGCCCAATTCGGAGATCGGTCTCTACTTAGACATTTGCGATTCTGTTTGATTAATCAATTCTTTAGCCATTTAGGGGCAGGGAACAATTTAATGGGGATTAAAGCTGTAACACGTTTGTAGGATATGATTGATAGCATGCTTGAACAGTTAGTCCAAAGGAGAGCATAAAACATCAAGACTATATCAGACCAAACATAATTGCTCGCGTTTAAACGGATTGGATCGAGTCGGTTTATGGCCATACCGGGGCTCGGCCCCTAGCCGAGGCCTATCAGTCGTTGGCCTTTCCCTTATCTTCCATCCAGCGACAGAAGGATTTATGTCAAGGTCGGCTACCATCCAGGAGTAGGCTCCATGGATGGGTTCTACTAGTCCAATTCTCTGCCAAGCTCGGCTACCTTTTAGGCTCGGCCACCACCAGGCTTGGGTAACCTCCGGGCTCAACCAACTGTACAGCCACGTGCAGAGGCGGTTGTACCAAAGGATAATCATGATCGCACATGGAACATGCCAGCTCACACCAAAATGGTTACCAGGTTTATTCGGTGACGTCATGACGATGCCACTTAGCTCGTGCAAGGAACATGCCCGTACTTGGAGAGCAAGTCAAGGAGACTTTATAAATACTGAAGGATGACGCCCCTAAGAGGTACACACTCTCATACACCCTAAAACCCTAGTCTCTAGCTTTCCTCTCTGGACATTCTCATTCTCTCGCTTGGGGGGCCTTGCCGGGCAATCCCGGCCAGGTCTTAGTCGTGCGTTCACTGTGTAGGTTGGAGCAAGAAGGCTAGGAAAGCTACAAGCCAACGGAAGAGGAACACAGATCGAGGATCACGGGCCACACAATTGGTGAACACGACGAGAAACGCTTCTGATTCAAAAGGCTCCAATCTCCTTTAAACCACCTTCCTATATCAAAGACAACTGCAAATTCAACCACGATGGGCAGAGATCTGCCAGACGTTACCATTTCAGGGGCCAAATACGCCAGTGGAAACACAATCCTTCCACCGTTCCCCAAAAGACACGTCAATCTCTACTCCCCCAAGTTCCAGCCTATCCCTGGCCACAAACGACATAACGGTGGCCTACATTTGCCTACTGCAGCGTCGAGACGACGAGAGGGATAACGAATTGACGGCATTAAGGGCGGAGGTGGCCCAGATGAAGCAATATCTGCAAGACGCAACGCCAGTTGTCTCCAGATCTGCTGGAGGCGGAAGGCAAAGGCGACGAGACTCCCCCCCTCCGCCTCATCCTCCACTACATGAGCAACCCATGGAAGCGGAACACCGCGGATCCGTGAAAGACCGCCGTGGGTTTATGCCAGAGAAGGGCGATGCCAGGGAATTTATCCTCTATAAACAACCCACAACATCTGGAACGCATCGCTTGAGGTCCCACCATGAGTGAACCCATACAAGGGATACCGAATCATTCACGAGCACGTACTCGACTGGCTGTGCAGAGTTCTCTCGCACAACGGTTTCACACTGTAGCCGAGACTCTGTTAGGATTAGGCACCACGTCTCTGAACGCCTCGGGGAGATCCCGCCAGAAAACTTAGACAATGAAAACCAGGCTCGGCGAAACGGGAAAGGTGTGCGGATTGAAAGGACGGAAAACGACAACAAAATCCGTTGTGACAAGGAGAAATCAGTTGACGGCCCTCACCGAACAACAGATCTGCGGGACAAGCAACGGAACCCAGTCTGCGAGAAACCCTCTGAAAATGAGTCCAAGGAAAGGACCCAAAGCAGACGCGAACGGATGGGCTCGGCAAACCGCCACGCCCAGGATTTGAGCGACAGCTAAAAGACCACGGTGTCTCGCTTTTCACGTCCCACATCATCAACACGGTAGCCGAACCCAACTTCCATTTGCCGAAGTTCACAAAGTTCGATCCAGCCACTTGCGAATCGTGCACTCCCTTGATTCACTTTCGTCAAACAATTGAACTATGCACCACAAAGGACGAAATCAAATGCAAGGCATTCCCATCCAGCCTTGGCTCCCTTGGGCTCCAGTGGTTCAACAAATTGCCTGCTGGATCCATACGGAGCCTTGCCGACCTTGAACGGGCGTTTAATACACGCTTCATCACAAGCAACAGGACGACAAAAGAACCTGAATCCCTATCCCAAATGAGAAAACTCCCAAATGAAACACTCAGACAGTACGCCGAGCACTACTAGCAACTTTTCAATGAAATCCCTGGAATCGACGAGTACTGGGCCGCATGCACCTTCAAGAATGGATTAGAGTCTGGTAGCAAGATCCTAGATGAATTCGCTATTCACCCCCCACACGAAATGGGAGAGTTGATGCGCGTAGTGGAGCGATTCTGTGCTCTTGAAGAGTTCTACGCAGACTGAGCAGCTCAAGTGATTCTCAATTCAACAACCTTCCTGCCAACGGTGACCCCTCAGCTATCGACACTAATCACAACCCAGCAATCCCAGACAAAGAAACACGTCAACAACATTAAAGAGGGAAAGAAACGCCCACTGAAGGTACACGACTACGTGGCCGAAACCACATACTTCAAAGATCCAATCTAGTCTTTCCTGAAGGAAATCACGAGGCAACCATGGTTCAACTGGCCAACAGGAAAGCTTGGCACAGACACTGGCCAAGCAGATTAGAACCTAAGGAAGAAGTGCTCATATCATAATGAGCTCGGCCACTACACAATGGCATGCGCCCCGTATAAGGCACTGTTGGAACGTTTGGCGGCTCAAGGTCATCTTGATCAATATATTGATCGAACAAAAACACCTGCCCGCCCACTTGTCGGAAATCCCAACGAACCGCGGCCGATGATACACGTTATCCACGGTCTAGTGACAAAGGAATCCGAAACAAGCCTCCGAGCCGACCTTGATCGCACCTCCACTTCTAAACTGGTCCTCGCGGTGGGACCCAGGTCCAAACGCCCATGCCCAGAAGAATTGCCTAAGTGGACAATCACTTTCACCGAGCGCGACCTCGAGTTTGTGCAGACTCCTCACTCTGATGCTCTCATTGTAACTGTGCAAATCGGAGTTCATGACATCAAGCGAGTCCTCATTGATCAAGGTAGCTCGGCAGAGGTGATGTACTATGACTTGTTCAAAAAACTTGATCCACCAGAGTCAGTCTTACAACCCGCCAAAGTACCTCTCATCGGATTCAACGGAGCACCTGTTTGGCCGCTTGGTCGAATCTTCCTTCCAGTCGTTGTCGGCTCGAAAATGTTGAGCGTCGAGTTCATCGTCGTCAATGCGCCAAGCCCATATAATGCAATACTTGGCCGAACATGGCTACACAGTATGCAAGCAATCGCTTCAACCTACCACCAGGTCATCCGCTTCATCGGCACCAATGGGAGACAAGAAGATCTACGAGGTGACCAAGTAGCATCCAAGAAATGCTACGTCTCAGCTGTCCACAACTCCACCAAAGCCAAGCAAGTGCAATGGGTTGAAATCCTGGACATGACCGTGATTGAAGACGTTAGCCAAAAAGCCGAAGACAAAGCAGAGGAGGACCTAATCACAATGCCCATCAACGAGGATGGCTCACATTTCTTCTTACTCGAATCTTCCCTAAGCGACACCGACCTGGAAGAAATGTTCCAATATTTAAAAGACAACATTGAAGTCTTTGCATGGACCCCCAACGAGATGCCAGGGGTCGACCCAAACTTTATCTGCCACTTTCTCAACATCAACAAAGATGTGAAACCTGTCGTCCAGAAAGCACGACGATCAGCCACAGAACACACCGACGCCGTAGTGGAAGAAGTAGAGCGGTTACTGGAAGCAAGCGCCATCCAAGAGGTACAATACCCAACTTGGCTGTCAAACACAGCGGTTGTTAAGAAGAAGAATGGCAAATGCCACGTTTGCGTTGACTATACCAACCTTAACGACGCTTGTCCAAAGGATTGGTTTTCACTCCCCAAGATCAGTCAACTAGTCGACGCAGCGGCGGGTCACGCTCGGCTAAGCTTCCTCCACGCCTACCGCCGTTTGGCCTCAAAAACTTATGCGCCACATTCAACTGAGCTATATTCAAGATGCTGCACGCCCAAATTGGCCATATCTTGGAAGCCTACGCCGACGACTTCATTGTCAAAAGATAGAAGGAGTGCAACCACCTCTAAGAGTTGACCGAAATATTCGACATTCTCAAATTCTACAAGCTTCACCTGAAACCTGAAAAGTGTGCGTTCGGCGTTAGCGTTGGAAAATTTCTAGGGCATTTGATTACAAGGCGCGGTATCGAGGCCGACCCCAACCAAATCAAAGCCATTGCAAACCTGCGGCCACCGAGAACAATCAGAGAAGTACAAAGGCTCATCGGGATGGCAGCTACTCTAAACCGGTTCACCAGCAAGTCCTCCGACAAATGCCATGCATTCTTCCATGCTTTGAAGGGCAAAAGCCGTCGCAATTTTGATTGGACTCCCGATTGCGACTCCACCTTGGCCGAACTCAAGGAATACCTAAGCTCGGCCCCGCTATTGGTGAAACTAAAGGAATTTGGGACCCTATATCTGTATCTTGCTGCGCAGTCAGTTCAGCCCTTGTTCGGTGAGTGGGGGTCGATGACATGCCGATTTACTTTACAAGCAAAACACTCCTTCTGGCACAAACACTCTATCTCCCTCTGGAGAAACTAGCTCTAGCCCTCGTCTCGGTGGCAAGGAAACTACAACCGTACTTCCAATTCCACCTGATCACTGTCTTAACAGAACACCCCCTCAAAGCTCTCTTTCGGAAGGCAGATCTTTCCAATCGAGTATCCAAGTGGGCTATTGAACTTGCAAATTTTGACATTCACTTCAAGCCACGAATGGCAATCAAAGGCCAGGTTCTTGCCGACTTCATAGCGGAACTAACACAAGAAGATACAGTTGTACTCAACGCTCCAACTGCACAATCCGTGGCCGAACAGTACAAAGTGACAAAGCCTTGGCACCATTTTCAAGGAGAGACTTGGCGCCTAAATGTTGACGGAGCGTCCAATAGCAACGGATCTGGAGCAAGGGTAGTCTTAGTTTCCCCTTGTGGAACACTTCACGAAAGCTCTCTCAACATCGACTTCCCCGCCACCAACAACGAAGCTAAATACGAAGCCCTCCTTTTTGTCTTACGCTCTGCAATCATGATGAAAGTCGCTGATCTAGTTGTCTACTGTGACTCCCAACTCATAGTTAATCAAGTACTTGGCAACTATGAGGATCGGGACCCACGAATGTTGAAATACCAAGTTACAGCTGTTGAGCTCATCTCGCATTTTAAGAATTTCAAGATCGAGCAAATCAACCGCGAGCATAACGCCCATGCAGATGCACTCGTTGGCCTAGCCTCGGTGTCAACGGCCTCAGAATTCAGGACAATCAACTTCGGCAACATTGACCACCCATCCTTTGAAACAAGTCCAAAAGTACTCAACGTGGAACTCAGTCCAAGCTGGATGGATGAAATCATTGCGTTCCTCAAACATGACACTCTACCCATAGACAAAAAGGAAGCTTACCGCATTAGGAACAAAACCGCTTACTACTGGCTCTCTGAAAGCGGCCAACTCTACATGAAGTATATCACCGGCCCTTATCTTCTGGTTGTTCACCCAACCCAAGTACCTGAGATCCTCACCGAGCTTCACTCAGGTAGTTGTGGCTGCCACTCTGGCGGCCGTTCTCTTTGTCAACGAGCAATGAGTTAGGAATACTTTTGGAAGAACATGAAGAAAGACCGTGAAGAAGTGGTCCGCAAATGCCGACCATGCCAACTTTTTTCTCCTATCCCAAAGCAACCTGCCCAGAATCTTTCCCCCATCATAAGTCCTTGGCCCTTTGCACAATGGGGGCTTGATATTGTGGGAAAGTTGCTAATGGCCCTTGGAGGCTTCAAGTTTTTTATCACGGCAATGGACTACTTTTCAAAATGGGTGGAGGCTGAACCCCTTGTCACAACAACTGAAGCTAATGTTCAGAGATTCGTTTGGTGTAACATCGTTACCAGGTTCGGCGTCCCATATGCTATCGTCTCGGATAACGGAACTCAAATTGTTGGCAAGGACCTCACCAACCTCTATGCTAAATTTGGGATTCGCTTCTTCAACTCCACCCCAGCATACCCCCAAGGGAACAGCCGGGCAGAGGCTACGAACAAGACAGTCTGCGCTGGGATCAAGCGTCGGCTAAACTCCAAAAGAGGTAAGTGGGTTGAGGAATTGCCACGCATTCTATGGGCTTACCGTTCTACACCAAGGCGCTCAACAGGCCAAACGCCCTTTTCCATAGCGTTCGGCATGGAGGCTGTAATCCCACTAGAGTCTAGGTTCCCCACTTTGAGAACTGAGAACTTTGACCCAAAGACCAACGATGAAGTTGTAGAACAAGATTTGATACTAGCAGAAGAGAAGCATGATGACGCTCAATTAAAGTTCGCTGAGTACCAACAGCAAGTGGCCAAGGCATACAATCGAAGTGTGCGAACCAAGACCTTCAAGCCAGATGACTTGGTTTGGCAAAAAGTGGTGCAAGCCAGCAAGAAAATGAAATTCAAGCCCAACTGGGAGGGACCTTTTCGTGTTGTCAAGATTGCTGGTGAATGTGCTTACGTCCTGGAAGACATGAATGGGAAAGTCCTCACCAACCCGTGGAATGCGCAGAATCTGAAGAAGGCATACATGTGATCAACCTTTTCCAGATTCACTCTGTGCTCGGCCACATACTATCATTAGTTAATCTTTGGTTTACCAACTTTATATTTTGTTAACATCTGGGCTTCGGCCTCATTATCTGTTGTACTTCATTTCAAGAACGGCTTCGGCCCTTAGTTTTTAATTTCTCCTTGTATTCCAATGTTTCTCAAAATACCAAAGAAGAATCTTGTTTGGCAATTGACGTCTTCTGCACCTTTTAAGCTTATTTCAATTATGTTTTCATAAATTACCCTCGGCAAATTTTGCCAACCACAAACGTCGACTTTGGTCACACCTACAAACGGCTTTTATGCCCCTGCTTCGGCCGCCATCGCTGCCCAAAGAAGCAACAACCAAACATTAGGTCCATTGAGCCTAAAGACACATTATGGCTGGAATTAAGGCTCCAGTTTGGCTAGGCAAGACTTTAAGGTTGGCCAAAGCCTGGTTACACTCACGCTTTGGTGAGCAAACCACCCGCAAACATTCAACATCTCCAGCCCTTAATACCTTGGCCAGGGGATGGCAACTTAGCCGAGCCCCAGCCACAGGTATGGGGTACCAACCAAACTTTTGGTTGCTATCCTAAGTATTATCAACTAATTTGGCACAACAGCCAAGGTCAACGCCAAGCTTGGCGACATATCAATTTTATTCACTTATTCTACTTTGGTCAAGGCTCGGCAATTATTCAACTACAGTTAAGCAAATTCTACTCTGTAAACATTCAACTACTTAGCTGAACCCAGACCAAAGTGGGGGCTACGGATAACTACCATTTCAAACAAGCAACCATGTCAACATTTTCTAAAGGCTTAGGAACAACCAATCAAACTCGGCAAGGCAAGAAAACATTGCCCTAAAGGCTTGGGAACAACCAATCAAACTCGGCAAGGCAAGAAAACATTGCAAATAGGAAGTTAAAACCATGCATCCAAAAGGAAAAAGCATTAACAAATATCCCTAAGTTAGGAGGTACGGCGTAGTAAACCGTTCGGTGCCGGCCCCCCACAAATTATTACATCTGGAACTGTAAAGACCAAGTTTAGGGCCATCCAGTCCAACACAAGCCTATGAAAAAGGAAAAGGTCATCAACTTCAATTATTCTCAACATTTTCGGCCTCGACATTAAGAGCAACATCCTCCCCACCTTTCTCAACATCCTCATTTGACTTTGCCATAGCATCATCCTCAGCCCCGTCGCCAGAAACGTCTTCTATCTCTTCATCACTCTCGGGATACTCTTCAGGACGAAGCGGAGCACATTCTTCATCGGTATAAGGCAAGACGAGCTCAAAGATGACAGGCTTAGGAATGGACTTGGTAAGATTAAGGTCGGCTTCCAGTTGAAGGACACTAGCAGCAGCAGCAACTCCATCTTTATAGCCCTCCCTGTAGGCGATCGGCATCCTTTGCTCAATTGCCTCGTTCACCATCTTCTGAGCCTCCTTAACATACTCGGCCCCAGCTTGATCGAAGCCTGCCTGGAAGGCTTTCCCATCAATCTCCTTCATCTTTCTCTTCTCCCTCCTCTGAACCCTTCCCAGCTCACACTCGGCCTTTTTAGCCGTGTCTGTAACCTCATCTCTCTCTTTTTCCAACTCCACAATCCTGGCCTTGGCAGCCTTCAGGCTACCCTTGAGCGACTTCACCTTTTCACACTCGGATTTCAAGTCGTCGAGATAACGCGACTTCTCCGCCGTCGTAAGCTCGGCCTTGTTGTAAGCCTGAAGTGACGCCTGTCCAGTCTACAGAAAGTGAAAAACGTAAGCTCGGAAGTACAAGCAGAATGATGTTTGGAAGAAGTTTGACTCGGACAAACCTGAACTAAATAAGCACTTGCATGGATTAGGCTCGACTGAAGATCCTCTGGGACCTTATTCATGTCATTTGGCAAAGCGAGGCCTTGGAGCATGGTCATGGCAAGACAGGTTCCAGTTTAACACTGTCTTCAATGGAAACCACTCTACCCTCAGCCATTGCAAAAGACGGTGCGAACTTTTGCACCGCAATTTGACCGGCCGAGCACGCAGACTTTTGAACGGCCTTCGACCCACCTGCAACTGACGATTCAGTTCCTTCTTTCTCATTCGGATGCAAAGTTGACGGCTTGGTGGGAAAGAAGTCGTGTGTGACCTTCCGCCTCTTCTCAGCAGGCTCCGTGGGATCGACTGAAGTCGCCGCTTTCTGCTGAGCCGCAGCACCGTCCCTCAGATTCATGCGAACGATGTTTCTCCTCGACATGTCTCCACCGAAGTCAGGTACGAGGGTCCTGAGGGGGATGTTGACACCTGGGAGACTGTCCTTCTAACTTTCTTTGAAACCAGAAATCTGCCGACTTCCTGAACGTAGGAAATTTCACTCTCGGCTCCTTTTGCTTTTTGCTCACTCCCTTCTGCTGATGTTCCCCCGCCATCGGATATCCACCCTTCTTGGAGATCCCTGCCTTTGTGCTCGACCGACCTACTTCTTTCTCTCTCCTCTTGAGCTTGCCCTTGTACGATGGGATGTAGCTAAGCAGCGTCGGTGCATCTCTGACAGCTTGGGATAGCATGATCTCTATGTGTTGTTCAACAGCTAGCGACTACTGAGTCTTCGTTATGGATCGGTGGTCTGCAATGAACAAGGGGCAATCAACATTGTAAAACAAGGTATGCGAGAGCAAAATAAGGCTCGGCAACGAACGAATAAAAGAAATCTACCTCGACGGTTGGTTTGGTCGCCAAACTCGTAGTTGCCGTTTACTTCCACGCAAAAGTTTGCCCACTTATCAGTGTCGGGCAACCCATCTATTAAGGGCGTCTTATCCCTACGAGTTGATAAATATCGACTCTCGGTTTGGCCGTGCCTAGACATTATGTACGTGTGGAAGAGGTTGGCAACGGTGAACTCCAGATTGTGGAGCTCCTTCAGCGCAACCACTGACATCACAATCCTATAATTGTTGATTGCGAAGTAGTGGGGAACTAGGCTAAACCGAGCCAACAGTTCCTTCAAAAACAGATGAAATGGGAACCGCACCCTAGCTTCACAAATCGCCATCAGGGGAACTGTGATATGCTCAGGATCGTGCTCCCTCTTATCCCTAATACGATTGCTGGCCACTTGGCTAATAACAACATCGTTAGGAATACTGTAGTCTCGGCAAAACTTCTTATATTCGTCTGGCTCCCCATTGAAGAAATGAGCATGGGGACAAACTTGGCCCCTCTCGTAGAGGTCGGCGACCTCTCTATCCTCCGAAGGCACTTCGCTATGACCAGATCGTGCAAAGTAGCTTCGGCTTGAGGGTTGAATCTGGATTCAGCCTTGGCCCCTAGTTGGGGCTCGGCATCGGAATGGGTTGACGGTGTGAACAAGATTCGGGGTCAGTGTTGAACCCGTCTCCGCCGTACTCGTAGTCGCGTTCGGCGTTTGAGTCACTGGTGTAAGCTGACATATTTGAAGCAATAGAAGAAATCTAACGTCAGCTTTTGTGCCTCTCCAAATACTCTTGGATTATTAGATCCTCGGAGTCGTCCCCTGAGCTTTCAAAGTCGGAAGAGATGACTATGACCGGGTGAGCCAGACCTAACAAAACAAGAAGGAAATAATGAGGGACCTCGTCGTCGGCCAAAAGGCAAGGACCTCATTAAGTTCGGCTACCCTATTGGCCCACCTTGCTTCACTTGATCAAGACTCGAGCTTGGGAAATACCAAAGACTCGAATTTTTGAGGCTCGGCGTACCCTAGTGTTGGCCAAGCCAGACAGCGCTATGTCTGGGGCTCGGAAGAACAGGATGAAGGCAAAGATGAACAGTCGTTCATCTCAACCCTCGTACTGTTCATACAGAACAAGAAACCCCCAGAAAACCCAGGAAAAAGGCATAAAACCTGCAGAAAAGTGAAGAGAAGCAAGATATGAATGAATACCTGGAGTTTTTTGCAAGATATGATGTTGAATCCTCTGGAAATCAAGACTGGAAGATGAACAGGCGTAGAACGGAGCTTTGGCTATGGAGTTTTAGAGAGAGAGAGAGAGTGTGTTTATTACCTCTTTCTCTCATCTCATCGTCCTTTATATAGAGGTAGGGTTGGAGATTCGAATTTCCCGCCCATCATTACACCGCCGAACCAATGGCCACTAGACGCTTGACATGTGGCGATGATGCTTCAGCCGTGTTGAACCTCACGTGTGCCAGCCGTCCTTTCATCAGCCGTACTCTGCCAAAGATGGACACCTGGCATTCACACTGGTGTCCGACTTTGACAGCTGCTGTGCTTCAAAGATAAGGATGATCGAGGCTCAGCTAAACGTCGCCCATGGTTCACGTTCGGCAGCCATTGGGTTCGACCAGGGATTCGATTTCAATCCTTACCACGTGTTCGGCGTTGACAGAGATTAAGGGGCTATTGTAGTAGGCCGAACATAATTGCTCGTGCTTAAACGGATTGGATTGATTCGGTTTGTGGCCATACCAGGGCTCGGCCCCTAGCCGAGGCCTATCAGTCGTTGGCTTTTCCCTCATCTTGCATCTAGCGACAGAAGGATTTATGTCAAGCTCGGCCACCATCCAGGAGTAGGCTCCATGGATGGGTTCTACTAGCCCAATTCCCTGCCAAGCTCGGCTACCTTACAGGCTCAGCCACCACCAGGCTTGGGTACCCTCCGGGCTTGGCCAATTGCACAGCCACGTGCCCTCCCATGTGCGGAGGCGGTTATACCAAAGGATAATCATGAGCGCACATGGAACGTGCTAGCTCACATCAAAACGGTTACCAAGTTTTTCGGTGACGTCATGATGACACCGCCTAGCTCGTGCAAGGCACATGCCCGTACTTGGAGAGCAAGTCAAGGAGACTTTATAAATACTGAAGGATGATGCCCCTAAGAGGTACACACTCTCATACACCCTAAAACCCTAGTCTCTGGCTTTCCTCTCTACACATTCTCATCCTCTCGCCGGAGGGCCTTGCCGGGCAATCCCGGCCAGGTCTTAGTCGTGCATTCATTGTGTAGGTTGGAGTAAGAAGGCTAGGAAAGCAACAAGCCAACGGAAGAGGAACACAGATCGAGGATCACGGGCCACACAAAGACCCCAGGCCCCGCGCAAGATCTGCGCGCGTAGCCACGGAGTGGCGCGCACATGCTATGGACCGACGCGCACTGGTCCTTGCCACTACTGTTTTTGAAACCCTGCTAGCTTTAGGGCCAGGACTTAGTATTGATTACCAGCCTTGATCCTGTTAGCCCCCCTCGGGATCAGAATAGAATGCAGTTCAAAGGTGTTATACCTTAATTTTTGGGTTTGAAAGGTGTTTGAGCTTTGAGTTGATGTTTGTTGGATGAATGGATGGATGGATGGATGTAGTGTTGCTTGTCAATGGCTTTCTTACACAAGAAAGAGATGAACAAGAAGCTTGGGTTAGAGCTTTTTCTTTCGAATTTTTGTAACCTTGGAAAACTTGGAACCCTTTTCTTGAGTGAGAGAGGGGTATATATAGAGGATGGTAGAGAGATACCAGCCAAAGGAAGGCTGGTATAGCCCTTAAGCCTTCCCTCCCATTGGATGAGAGGGGAAAAGGTGTTTATGGGGTGTAAGGGCTGTCCCTTGGCAAAGACTGCTATTTGGGCCAAATAGAGCCTTCTTCCGGCCACAAAAGTCCTTTTGATCATGGCTGAATAAAGGTGATGGGACAGGGTTTGACAAGCGCGCGCGGGTCTCAAACTGGCGAGCGAGCCAAACCAACACGCGCTTTGGTCAACAGTCAAATTTTGACTCTTGACTAACACCTATCCATTTGACCCGTGCGCACGGGTTCCACACCTGCCCGTGCCAGTAGGGTTTTGGCTAGGTTCAAGGGTTTTGCAAACACTCAAAACTCAAACATGCTATCATTCCCGTGGTGTTCTTGATCCATTTCATTATTGGGGAATCAAAAACCGAAAGTCAACTACTCTGGAAAGTCCAAATTTGGGTGTCTACATTATGTACTTGTATTTGCCGGTTAGTGGTAAACAATTGAATGCTTTGGAGACCTATTATAATGGGATTGCGTGTCGACGTTCATGGTGAATCCATATTGGGCTCCGTATTTGGCATGTTTCTTGGCCAAAGATCTTCAATCCGTAATAATGAGTTTACTTGATTACAACCCTTACTATTCAGTTTAATGCTGGCTTAAATTTTATCATTTTCAATCATTTCACTAAACTTTTTTTGATTTCCAGAATCTTTTCTTTCACTCTCCATATTGTGCTGCTGCTCTACTGTAGGTAGTGGTAGCGTTGGTGACACTTTCTGTGCTTTAAAAAAAGTTGTCACCATTTTTCATTTCTTGAGTTGTGTCGCATTATGTGCTGGGATAGATTTTAACTCTGTAACTGAACGACAGGAAATGTCGATCAAATCCCATGACGAAGCGTTGATTTCTTCTCGGTGCCCCGCACTTGTGGAAGAATTTCCAATGAGCTTATGGGAAGGGTATTCTCCCAGTCCCAATTCAGTTCTGGAACCACCCTTTAGTGAAGAAATTTCATTGGACTCCGACACCTTTCAGGTTGCTGGTGCTAACCTCCAGGGTATGTGAATTTAGAAAACAATACTTTCTCCTCTCCATGTTTGGTTCACTTTCTATTGATTTTAGACGTCTAATGTTCATGACTTCTGCAGATTTGCGAGTGCAACTTCAACTTTTGAAATCAGAGTCAGAAGAAACGAATTCAGAAAGTCATGGAATGGCTTTGTCAAGTGACGAGGAAAGTGGGGATGGATTTGTTGATTTTTATAAAGAAAGTCGAGAACTAATGGGACTGTTCACAGCTGAAGAGAGCAGGGATTTCTCTTACGTAGTTGATCTTTTAGACGAGTCAGGCTTTCATGGAGGTGATACACGCATTGGCTTTGAGTGGTGGTACTCTCCTGGTTTCCCTGTCAACCTTTCAGTGTTTGAGATTCTAGAGAAGAAATATAATTATAAAACATCTTGGGACATTTCAGAAAGGAGACTTTTATTTGACTGTGTAAACTTGGGGTTGAAGGAAATTCTTCAACCGTGTATGGACGTGCTCACATGGGAAAAAGACTTGAGGAAAAAGTTAAATCTTTCACGTGAGGTGATCGAGGAAGAGCTGTGGATGTTTTTGGTCGGGTGGAGAAAGGAAGTTGGCAAGGAATTATCAGAAAAGTCACTTGGAACAGAAATCAGGTGGTTTGAGTTGCGAGAAGATATCGATTTTATAGTTGGCGAAATAGAGAGATTTTTGTTTGATGAGCTAGCAGCAGAGTTGGCGTGTGCTGAGAGTTTACAGTCAAGATGCGTGGTCTCAGTTCTTGGACTTGTGTCATAGTTGCAGTGATAGTTGTCGTGTGTATGTTTTGTGTGCACATTTTGGCATTTCACAGTGTAAAGGAAATGGAAAGTTCATTTTTTGGTAAATGGAAATAGATTTGGGTTGGTGTTACACTGGAAGTGTGAGAGTTTCTTTTTTCTTTTTTTGATCCGCGAATTGTGAGTTTTTTTTTGAACTGTGAATTGTGAGAGTTTGAGTCTTGGATTTTTGTGTGATACTCTGCTTGCTTGAGAAATTAAATTGCTTGATGTTTGGTTGCTTTTTGCATTGAGCTCATTGTTTGTTTTCCCCTTCTGCTTACCACTGCTAGAGGTATTGACTGATTTGAGTTTGTAGAAGAAGAAAAAGTGTGCATTACTTCGTTTAGTAGTATAACCCATGCTCTAATTCAAGTCATTCAATCGCACAGATACACGGAAGTTCCATCAGATGAACATCGAACATCAAACTCACAAATACACAGAAACACCAAACTTAATCCGACAAAGAGCAACATCGTACGCAAGGGGTGAAGTTCCACACCATCAGCTGTGTGCTGATCTTGCTGGTGAAGAGTCTCAGTAGTAGCATTCTCGTAATATCCTGAGCCACCAATGCCTGCAATTGGTGGCACCAGTGATACAGTCCGGTGGACCCCGAAGAATTGAAATATTGAATGGTATCTTGATCCATCACCGTGGAACAAAGCCATATTAACACAAGGGTGTGGCTAGTCCCATCCAATGAGCTGGCTAAGTAAAAACCCTGTGCTTTCCCCACAACAGCGGATCCCAGCTCATATCCTTCAGTTAGCTCGTTGTTTGTTGTGCGCCAAGGACCAAAACCTATATACAGAGGCAAGGGTCAACATTGGCCATTTTAGATATGGCACACCAACTAACCAGAAACTCCTCTTCAATGCTCCTGAATTTCTGTCTTGTCTCAGAAACTGGTTCTGAAACTTAGGTTCTAGAACTGCTGAACTTGAGGCAGCCAACACCTTGTTGACCACGGTAATTGGACCCAAACATGAGCAGCTGGAAGGTTAGTCCTGCAGGCAACTGCCCGGCAGAGACAAAGGACAGGTTGCTGCTGGCGTTGATTACATTGTTGTTGCCGTTGTTTTGTATAACAGGTGAAGATGGTGAGCCGTTTAGGCCTACGAGGAACCGGGCAGTCTGGGGGCTGCCGTAGCACTAGGGGCAACCATTTGGGTTGGCTCAGCTAGTACCACGGCAGCAATGGGCCTGGTACAGTGGCAGTGGCTGGGATTTGGCCACATGGTAAGACATGCAGTAACATCGTTGGACGCTTCAGGTGCATCAGATGGGGTTATTTGTGGGGTTTGGGGCCCTCTTCGTAGAATATTTGAGCTATGCTGGCACATGGACCTGGAGTGATGACAAGAAACAAGAGATAGGAGGTGACCCTCGTTGTTTTGGAACAGGAATAGGGCAGAATAGGCTTGGGGTTTTTTGGAATGTACTCGGGGATGATTTTAAATAGAGGACAAAATGTCAGATATGAAAGGAGGGATAAATGTGTCTGTACTTTAGCTTTTCATAGGAAGTGGAACCGGTTGTAGCCATTAATGCTGTGGAAAAAGAAGTAAATGGAGCTCATGAGATGGAGTAGGTATGTAACCTTGTTTTGCAGACCATATATCTAGTTGGAAAACCTTACACCTTGACAAGGTTTCAATATGGTTCTGTTGAGTTCTTTCTGATAGGTTGTTTCTGAAATTCCAATGGAAAGTAAGTTAAAAGTGCATGGGTTTAACAACATCAAAAAATTTGCAAGTCAAAAATCTCTTTACAATCCGGATTGTCAAGTGTAATGGAACCTACCGCACCCACAAATGAACTTGTTCAAAAAGAGAGAAGTGCACAAATTTTTGGTTGGTTTTATCTTTTAAGTCATCAAAATCATGGTAATGAAACATTGATATATTGATGCTCTGAGCTGTTTCCAAACTTTGATTTTGTCAAAATGATCAAATACATATAGGCATATGGCAAATTAGAATTTTGCATTGGACACAGACAAATATCTTAATTTGAGCCATAAGGCTGATTCTCTCCTGTAAATTCAAACGGTTTCATCAAGTTCCAAACTATTGGGACCTACTTATTGGATGATCAAGTCTTATTAACCGAGAAAAACATCGAATTGAAAGACCTTGTAGCTTCCTTCCTTTTCTTTACCCACATTGTTGGAGCTTAAATTCACAATCTTAATAGTTGCATATCCATTAGCGATTTTGTACTTCCCAGTACCACCAATAACTGCAACATGAGACTCGTTGTCGTCTCTTCGGTGCACCCCAAACAACTTCAATCCATCTTTGTATTCACCATTGACAAAACTAATCGTCATCGCCATCATATGACTACTCCCATCTTCTGAGCTCGCAACATACATCCCTTGTGCTTTCCCCACAAATACTGAACCAGATTCACCTTTAAACAAGTCCTCATCGATAACTGAAATGGTCCCTAACTCCAGTTCTTGAAGTGTAGCCCTAGCCGGAAATGAAATTCCAATTCCCGGAAGATCAAGTGTTTGTGTTGCAATATTTGGATTGGGATATTCGGGTAAGGGAATTCCTCCAGCTGCAGGGAAAAAGCCTAATGGTTTAGGGAAAGGAATCTGATTATTAAATACTTTTGCGGTGAGTGGGCTTGGCGATGAGGGGGAAGGCTGGGCGTGCAGGAGCATGTAGAAACTGATCGAACGACGAATGTGGTTATGGGTTGGAGAGGGATTGCCGAGGATCCGAGCTGAAAATGATTGGTTGATGATTGTCAAGAAGAGAAGGAAAAACCAGGGTATGGATCGAAGGGGAGGGAGATTCACGGGCATCTCCATGGGGAGAGAGCGAGAGAGAGAGAGAAATTTGTTGTACCATTTTGTTTCATTTGTGCGTAAGTTGGTTTAAGGAAGTTGCAAAGAGGTTTGGCTGAGTTGGGATGGTCAATATTGGGGTGGGTGGTTTTCGCTTTACAATCATGGAAATGACGAGTGATATGAATCATTGTCACCAAAACCATTATTCTTTCGATCTGATTTGCAATGCCTTGTGGTATTTGGATGCTTTTGCCTTCAAGTAGTACCACTCTTCATTTATTTTGGAAAAGAGCCTTCACGTAGTACTTGAAGTCTCGAACATACATTTTTTTGGTTTAAAATAGAATTCGAGCTAATACTTGTGTTCGATTACCATTTTAGTTTAGTTTTTCAATCATTACCTTATTTCTTTCTCCAATCATTACTCTATTTCTCTAATTATTACTTTCTCATCTCTCTCTATCTCTCTCCAATCATTACTCTTATCTTCAATCATTATCTTATTTCTCTCTCCACCCACTACCAAAACTAAATTAAACTAAACTGTCAACCAAATATGTGTAAGTATTTGAGGACTTCTTCAACTTTGAGGGTTTTTTTTTTTTTTTTTTGTCATTTGGTAATTTGACTTGGGAAAGGGGATGAATGATTACAGGAATTGAATCCTGTCAATGTGCATAAGAGTATAAGAGAGACATTAACTGCACTGTATTCTACTCCACTTGCAACTTAGAGAGTTCATGAGAGACAAATTTTGTTCTCTCTCTGAGTAATCTGTTTGTATTTGCCTTCAAAACGATTCCTTCCATGTTTATAATGGAACTTTTGAGAGTTATGCGTGTATGAGGGTGTGCGGATTATAAAGAGCCCCATGTCACAACAATTCCAGTGTTCTAGCGCCTTTGAAGGCATGGAAAATTGGAAACAAATGTTGGGAAATTGGAGCCACACGCTTAGACTTACAATGAACAAAAAAACACTCAGGATCTTGAGATACTATTGTCACAGAAAATAAACCAAAGAAAAGGAAGAAAAGAGGAACAGAAAAATAGTACACACAGATATACGAGGTTCGGCAACTTGTCTACGTCTCCGGGAGCCACATCAATCCACTATGAACGAAGAAAATTAAAGATTACAAGTCTTGTTTTTCCTCTCTAAGAAAAGTTTTCTTTTGCACTCTCTCTAGAATTCTTTCTCCGTACAGCATCAAGAAATAAATGAATACAGCAACTGATATTTACAGTTAACCCTAAGTGATAGCTGGACTCCTCCAACCAACTTAGGTCGCGAGACCTCTCTTGGCTGCGAGTCCTTCCTGGGTGTGAGACCCCGCTGTGGGAACCTTTCTGCCGCGAGACCTCCCTGAGCGCGAGCCAACTGACGCGGACCTCCTGGTCGTGGGACCTACCATAGTTCACCTATTGTGTGATGCTGTCACGGACCACCTGCCGCGGAACCCCTTTCACGGAACCTTCCGCATAACCCTTTGCGCGGGTAGCGGATCTTTGTTGCTGAAAGTTGTCTGCATCCCCAACAATCTCTCACTTGAAGATAACTGAAGCAAACCAACGTCAACAATCTCAATCAAAGTGGACCTAGTGAACTTCACCCCTCCTGATGTGACTATGGCCCTCCAACTCCTCACGTGCAAAGGCCAACTGAAGTTGAACACAACTTCAATTTCTCGATGGTGACTGACTTTGTCAACATATCTGCCAGATTTTGGCTCCCCAAAATCTTCTCCAGTAACAGTTCCCTTTCTTCCAAAAGCGAGCAAATGAAATGGTACCTCAAATCGATATGCTTCATTCTGGCATGAAACACTTGATTTTTCACAAGGTGTATAGCACTCTGGCTATCACTAAAAAGAACACTACTCTCCTTCTTCAAACCCAACTCACCCAGAAAATCCTTCAACGAAATCATCTCCTTAGCGGCCTCCGTGACTGCTACATACTTAGCTTTTGTCGTGGACAAAGTTATCAACTTCTACAGATTTAAGACCCAATTCACCGTTGTTAATCCCAAAGTGTAGACATAACCTGGTGCTTGGCCTTGTATCGTGATCACCCGCGAAGTCTACATCCATATATCTTCTCACGACCAAATCTGCTATCCTAAAACACAGTGGTACATCATGGCTTCCTAATGCTGCTTCCCCGGATTGCTCACAACTTCCACTGCATGGGCAATGTCCGGACGCGTGCAAACCATTGCATACATCAAGCTACCAATGGTCGAGGCATACCGTACCTTGGCCATGTGCTCCTTCTTAACATCTGTCTTCGGAGACTACAAGTCAGAAAGTTTAAACTAACTTCCCAGAGGTGCGCCAATTGCATTGGCATTCTACATATTGAACCTTTTCAGAACCCGTTCAATATACTCAGCTTGATTCAACTTCAAAACCCCTTAAGTTCTATTCCTGTTGATCCTCATCCCAAGTATTTGCTTCTTTACATCCAGATCTTTCATGGCAAACTTTGCTTCCAACTGTTGCTCCAACCTGTTTATCTTGCACAAATAGGACCCCACTATAAGCATATCATCTACGTAGAGTAATAAAACATTGTAGCTTGACTTACATCGTTTAAGGTAGTAATAGTGATCTGCATGGCACCTCGTGTAGGTGCGCTGCATGAAACCGTTAAACTTCTTATACCATTGTATGGGAGCCTATTTCAACCCATACAGACTATTCTTGAGTCTGCACACCATCTCTTCCTTGCTCTTCTCAATGAAGCCAATTGGTTGCTTCATGTAGATTTCTTCATCCAAGTAACTATGAAAAAAAAAGTTCTAACTAGGCCTATGCAAAAAAATCGCTCACTCGCAGACCCAACCCGACCCGAAGGGTTTCGGGCTGGGCTGAACATATGGTTCGAACGGGTACGGGTTCAATTTCTATTAGAAATTAGATTTCAGTTCTGTGTTCGGGGTGCTATGTTTCTTACCCGACCCGACCAATGCATGTAAATCAATTTGGTTTTTGGTCGGACCCAACCCGACGAATCAGGTTCGCAGATAGTTCCTACCCCTATTCGGTTCGGTTTGCGGGTCTAAAACATTTGTTACTCAACATGTCGGGTCGGATTCGGGGTCAAATATGACCCACCCGACCCGTGCACACCCCTAGTTTTAACATCCAACTGCTCAAGGTAGAGCTTTTTTACAGCTACCAAACTCAATAACACTTTGATAGTGGTCAGCTTCACAATTGGGGAAAATATCTCTGTGAAATCACATTCTTTCTATTGGAAGCCCTTCACAACCAATCTGGCCTTAAACCTCTTGCTGTCATCACTCTCTCGCTTAACGCAGTAGACTCACTTGTTCTATAAAGCCTTCTTCCCGCGGGAAGCTTAGACAACTCCCAAGTCTCATTCGAGTATAGAGAATTCATCTCCTCCTGCATAGCATGCTCCCACTTCACAGTGTCACAAACCTGTAAAGCCTCGTCATAGCAAGATGGTTCTCTGCTATTTGTCAAAAGCAAGTAATCCAGAGACGAAAGTTATTTCGGATTAGGTTTGGGTACCCTGGTTGATCTCCTTATCGTTGCAACCGGTGAGCTAAACCTTGTCTCTGGAACTGCCCCAGGTTGTGTCCGCGAAATTGCTTTAGAACGTGTCCTGTGCGAACCTATCCCTAACTGTCTCATCTACCTGGTTAGATCCCGATTCAACCCCACTATTTTTTGGAAGATCCTCAACTAAAGTACTCGAGTGACCTGCAATCCTCTTGTATGACCACCCCCGCAAGACCTTCCCTCGGGGAATCCTCGTGGTCATCAGTAGAACTCCCACTACATTATTTGTTATCCATGTCCTTGTACATAACCGACTCATTGAATATGACATCCTAGCTTCTGATTATCCTCCGGTTTCCTCATCCAAACCAAACTCATCGTCGTCGTATCCAATGAACATGCACTTCAGTGACTTAGCATCTAGCTTGTCCCTAACTTTATCACTGAGGTGGATAGAAGCAACACAATTGAAAACTTTCAAGTGTGAGAGATTTACCTCTTTACCGCTCCAAACCTTCTCCGGTATCCCAAAGTTCAACGGAACTGATGGCCCATGATTGATCAAGTAAGCTGTTGTACTGACCGTGTCTGCCCAAAATTGCTTGGGCAACCCGCGTGTATCTGCATGCTCCACACACACTTTGCCAGAGTCCTGTTCATCCGCTCCGCGATGCCATTCTGCTGCGGAGTTCCTGGAAGAGTCTTATCTAAATGAATCCCGAATAGAGCATAAAATCTTTTGTACTCTCCCAGTTTATACTCTCCCTCATTGTCTGACCTCAAACACTTCACCTTCAAGTCTGTCTCGTTCTCTACTCTAGCTTTCCACTTTATTAAAATTTCGGATACCTCTGACTTGTGTTTTTGAAGTAGACCCATACTTTCCTCGAGTGATCATCGATGAAAGTAACAAAGTACCTCGACCCGATGAGAGAATGCACTGGCGCGGGATCCCATACCTCAGTATGAACAAGCTCCAGCTTGCTTAGCTTGGGAGGTTTGCCACTTTTCTGGAAACTAACCCACCTCTGCTTGTCGAAGATACAGTCTTCACACATGTTGAAATCCACTGACTCAACTGGCAGCTTTCCTTGTGTCTGCAGAACCTTCATCCCTTTCTCGTTCATGTGTCCCAACCTGTCGTGCCACAAATTTGAACTACCTGGCTCTTCGGCCGCAGACTGATAAGCACCCAATAATGCATATTCTTGGTGCTTAAATCCTCTAGTATATTGTGTTTGTACATTTATGTTGTCATTTTTATGTGACATTGCACGTAAGGTGTGTTTTTAGGCCCCGTTTGATAACGGAGATAAATAGATGGGATTCGTAAGGAGATGGGATTAGGATTGGGATTGGAAATGAGATGGGATTATTAATGAGAAGGGATTGATAATGAGTATGTTTGTTTGGGATGTGATTAGATGATGGGATTATTAATATCATGTTTGTTTGAGATGAGATTAGATGATAGGATTGGATTGATAGAAGTAATTGGTAATGAAAAGGGATTAGTAATGAGAATGGGTTGGGATCGGACTACGAATACCAAGTCCCACGGGGTATTGCTAATACCCCCTAATCTCCGGATTCGGCATTCCAACGGACTAATAGTCCGAACCTTTTTTTGTTACCAAACAAAGTATTAATAATCCCATGGGATTATTACTCCAATCCCAACTCCCAAACCCGTTATCAAATGGGGCCTTAGTGTTTTCAAGTAAATCATGTGAATAAGGAGCGTTTGAACGCCAATGAATGCTCCGGGTGCAACCAAGTGCTCATGGCCACGTGCCACCCCCCCCGGTTGTGGTGCCCAAAAGGCCATGAAGAGATGGTTTAGAGGTTGCTCAGGTTGCCCAAGGGTCAAGGGAATTGAAGGAGATGTGAGAATTTTACCAAAGATGTTCATTTTTTGACCAACTAATGGTAGAATCACCATATCTTTTGATGTACAGATGATATTGGATTCAAACTACTTGGGTTAGAAAGTAGACTCAATGAGCTTTCCAACAGTCCAAGAAACACCCATATTCGAATTTGGGAGTGTCTAGAGTGAACCCACGAAGTTTAGCCAAAATATGTCATAACAACGTGGTATCGATACAACAATCTTGTGTATCGATACTAGACCAAAACAAAGAGACCAGTTTTAGCAAAGCTTCATCGTATCGATACCAAAATCTTGCGTATTGATACCAGTTCACTACGGCGGATTTTTGAAGTCAGGGATAGCTGCTCGGTATCAATACAACCATTTGGTGTATCGATACCCCATGCTTACCGACAGCTTTTTGATAGTTTTCAACTTTCCATTAGTGGAAACTTTCCATTAGTCGGTACCTTTTGGGATATTTTGGATGAGAGAGGGAACAACTCTTGTATAAATACTCCTCTCTCTCTTTCTCTCTCTCTCTCTCTCTCTCTCTCGTAAAGAGGTAAGTAGTTAGTTTAGGTTAGTCTTTTGTTTTAAGTTCCATTGTTGTCTTCTGTAAGCTTTCTCTCTTGTAATTTACTTAAGAATTCAAATAAGTATTTGGTTTCAATTAATTTGTCATTTATTAAAGTTGTTCGTACGGACTAGATTCTCCTTCAAATCAAGTTTATTTTCGTTTTTATCGGTTAATCATGTTTTTGACTCTTAGCATAATTTTTAGTCTTTTCAATATGTGTGAGTAGTTCATAGGTTTGGTCACGGGGTGAGGTTTGCCCCATGACTTAGTAGTTCTAATGGTTTCTAACAACTCTTAATTTAGCCTCTAGGTTTTGAACGAATTTAACCCATGATTTCAGGTGTTGAGCATGGTTTTGGTACTTCTTCATTGTTGTTTAGCCAAGCGGTCTTGGCACGTGTCATGTTTAGAACCCTGTCACTCTATGCTATGTGCTTGATAATCGTACGCGTGAGACCGATCTTTTCTCGTATCTCACTTGCGTTAAATGAGTTCAATTTGAATTAGAGCTTTGAGTTAAGTTATTAGTAGTCTTCAGTGTTAATTATTCCGGTGGAGTCCGAACGGTTTCAGCTCTCACATGAGTTAGATGAAGGAATCATTCAACGGCTAAGTCGTGGGTAAATCAATCCCTGAGACTTGACCGCTTTTTAATTTAGTTTATTTCGTTTTAATCATTCCAAGAGAAAGAATTCTACCAATCCAAGTAAACCTCACTTACAGACCTACAATCTGATTAAGCTATTTTCGATTCCTTGTGGGTACGATCCCGGTCTTACCGGTTTATTATGCTTTCAACGACCTAACCCTACGCTTGGGGTGTTCAACTTATTCAAGAGGTATAGGTGGCAGTGAAGCATGGACCTTCCATGAGCCTACCATCGCAATCCTCCTATAGTACTGACCCCGCGGGACCTTCGTTATCCCTCATGGGACCACCACAAGTCCCTCCGCGATACCATGTGTATAACTCCCATGTGAAGTTACCGACTTTCTTTACGCGCTCTACCACCATGGTACTGTTGGAGACATTCCATGCGTCTCCTGTGAATGTTGAGGTATAGCCTGCTGCTCTTAGTTGCCCAACTGAAACAAGATTTCTTTTCAGCTATGGGACATATTTGATATCCTTCAAACACCATTTAAACCCCTGCATTTCAATCTGCACATCACCCATTCCTACAATACTACATGGCTCATCATCGCCCAAGTATACTTGCCCAAAGTCGCCTGCCACATAGTTCTTCAGAACCCTTTTGCTAGCAGTCGCGTGGAATGAGGCACCCGAGTCAACCGCCCATGACTTTGCGATACTATCCATTGAAAAAATAAGTGCATCTTGCACGATGTGGGCCTCCTGCTCACCATTATTCTTCTTTGGAGCTTTGCAGACTGAAGACATGTGACCCGCTTGGCCACAGTTCCAACATTCACCTTTGATTCCGCGGGCCTGTGTCTTGCCGCGGGACTTCTTTCCGTGGGACTTCGATTGGCTCTTGTTCTGGTTCTGACCACCCCGGTTTGGTTTATGCCCCTCTGCTCAAAACTTAGAGCTAAACTTGAACTGCTAGAGTCTGATGCTCCCTCGAGCGATTTCCTTCTAACTTCCTCAGTCAGAATCATATTGACTATATCATTCTGTTTGAGTTTCTCCTTCTTAGCTGAGTTACTCACCGTGATAATTGTGCCCTGCCAGCTCTCTGGCAACTGAGATAGGATCAACAAGGTCGTCATTCAATACCAATATAGACCAACTAGTCCACTATTGTATTGAACTCGCTGAGATGCTTCATAAACGAACATCCTTCAGGCATCTCAAAGTTGAAAAGCTTCTTCATCAAGTGCATCTTGTTTGCTGCGGACGGCTGTTCATACATCTCCACAAGCGTGTCCATTAGGTCGGACGCAATTTTTTCTTCCCCTTTTCTTTACCCAACAATAGCCAATAAAGATCCTTTTGGTACAGATAGTCATCCTTCTACATCTTCCAGAAAGTAAAGTCTGAACCATCATACTTCTCGATCTTCGATTTCCTTTCTTCTAAACCCATAGCTCCTGCGGAAATCCGGACTGCCCAAAAGCTTTAAACGGAAAACTGTTGAACACCCACAACATATGGCTCTGATACTAGCTGTTGGAAAATCAGAGCCGCGCGCTCATACTCATAACGAACAAAAAAACACTTAGGATCTTAAGATACTATCGTCACAAAAAACAAACCAGAGAAAAGACAAAGAAAGAGGAACAGAAAAATAGTACACATAGATATACAAGGTTTGGCAAATTGCCTACGTCCCTAAGAGCCACAGCAGTCCACTATGAACGAAGAAAACTAAAGATTACAAGTCTTCTCTTTCCTCTCTGAGAAAAGTTTTCTCTTGCACACACACTCTCTCTAGAAATTCTCTTTCTGTACAGCATCAAGAAATAAATGATCATGAATACAACCAACTTAGGCCGCAAGACCTCTCTTGGCCATGAGCCCTTCCTGGGTGCAAGACCCCACCGCAGGACCCCTCCTGCCACAGGACCTCTTTGAGTGCGAGCCAACGGACGCGGACCTCCTAGTCGTGGGACCTGCCGCGGAACCCCTTTCGCAAACCTTTCGCGCAGAACCCTTTGCGCAGGTAGCGAATCTTTGTTTTTGAACTCCATTGCTATAAGTTGTCTGCATCCCCAACAACAAATGCCCTCTTCTAATTCTTTTCCAAGCTTTCATTAAATACGAGAAGGTCTGGTTGCCAAATGTTTCGCTGCCATAAAATAATCACGTTTATCATAAACAAGCCAATTATCACACCATTTGTTCTCCATAATAACATTTCTTACAATGTGAAATGTGCATAATGAAATTAATATGGTTAAGAAAGTAGAAAACATTTTTTTTAAGGTTTTGCTTTACAGGATTTTCATGTCTAAAAATCTCTTATCAAATTTCAAGATATTCACTCCTAGCCAAAGGCAACTAGGGAAGAATTTTTTACCCCAAAAAAAACTAGGGAAGAATTATACACAATTGTAGTAATACAAATACCAGAGGCAACAAGTTGATCCAGTGAATGAGGCATTCTCTTATTTGACAAGATGCCAAGTTTAATCCCTTCTATCGAGCATATAATTTTTTTTGTGGGTGTGAATACAAGTGTTTAGATACAACTTTAGGCACAACAGTCTGATGCAGCGGCTTGCACGTGTATCATGTGGAATTCACTTGTTTGAATTGAATGGTTCCAGAACCATCTACATATGGATCCATGTCCATAGCCCTACTAGTTCGAACAAATAAGCAAAATACAAACTATACTAGAAAGATTTCTCCATTTCCATTGGTAACCCAATTGAAGCTAGTTGAGCTTCATTAATCTAAACAGTTTCTATTGCAGATTTTCCCTTGAGCAATTCATCATTCTCAAGCTTTTGTTCATGCTCCAACTGTGTCTCTCTCATTGCAACTCTGTCATCCAACCATGAAGTAACATCTTCAAAAACAACGTCAATGTTTTCCGGTAATTCACCATATGTGAGGGAATGCCACATCCTTGGATACAGTTTGTAGCTCTTGTCTTTGCTACAAGCTGATTCATAGAGCAGATTGCTTACTGATGGATCCGTCACCTTATCCTCTGCCCCATGGACTATTAGGAATGGTATTGAAACCTGAAACAATGAACGGGTTATTGACTAAGTGAGTCTATTTGGTTGGCTAGAAAATAAGTTGAAAATTTTTGTTGTAAGAGTTTTTGAACCTCTTCAAGTCTTTGCTCCAGATCTAAACTAACTTTCAGAAGTTGATTGCCAGTTAGAAGGCGTGGCCTGCCTTTGTAGCAATAAGGGTTTGATCGAATCTGTGATCAAAGGAAAATTTCAAGTTGTATTTAATTTCATTACCTCAGATACATACGTTTTAAAACTAAACACAAACCCCTTGACAACATCTTGTTTTTGAAGTTGTATAAGTTGCCCAATAAGATTAGAGAGAAAATGTTAAGTATTTACCTCTTGTCTAACTTCAGGATTTCTGAAAGCAACATCAATAATATCTGGAGTAGGGATGATTTTCCATGTAGGAATGATACGACAGAGCTTTGTCAAGACGTTTACCACGAGTGCCGATGGCCTAACATCATCTGCTATCTGCTAATGCAATAAAACACAAGAAAGATATGTTTGAAAATTTCTTGCATATAGGATCTTATTTTTTATTGTAGAAAAGTAAAAATGATAGGAGTAGATGCACATTGAGAAAATCGGCTCATTTTTTTTCCTTTGGCGTATCTTTTTTTTTTTGAAATACGAAATGATATGGATATTGGATAGGACTGAAGTCCCATTGTCCATTTCCGTTGATTGGCGCACCTCTGGCATCGGGTGACCTCTCTTCTACCATTCTAACCGTTGCTCATCTCGTCCAGAGAACAACCCACAGCTGATCGGCCCCCTTTTTCCGATTCCCCCTCCCCGTCCGATCGAATCTTTCTTTGTTCTTCCCTTACTGATCGGTTCCGGTTTCCCCTATTCGTTCTCCCCTTTCCCGTTCTGAACAATCGATCATGTAGAGATCCGTATTTTTAGAAAATGATTTAAAGGTTTGACAAATGCTAAAGTATTGGATAAATGAGAAAATTGTGAGTTTATTTGATTTGAGACTTTAATGATAAGATTGTTATTTGAGGGAGTGTGAGTGTAATTAGTTTGGGTGCTAGTATATAAGAGGTGTGTGTGTTGTAGGCGAACAAAAACCCATCTCTCACTCTCTTTCTCTACCTTTCGGCTCTCTCTCTCTCTCTCTCTCTCTCTCTCTCCCATTCTCTCTCACCCAAAAACTCCATCAATCACTTGAAACCTGTAATACCTCTGACCTTTAATTATGTTTTAAGTTAATTATGTGATGTGTTTTAGGCTTAATATGGGAGTTATTGGGATTAATTTGTTAATTAAATGAAATTGGAACATAAGTTGGCATTTGGCATACACACACTCAATAATTTTTCCTAGCCTAGCAAAACAAAACACATCCTCTACGTCTTTTTTCTTTGTTCTTATCAAAACATAGAGAGAGAGAGAGAGAGAGAGAGAGAGAGAGAAACGGTGCTGAAGAAGAAGAGAAGGGAAAAAAATTTAGGGGAAACCTTGTTTGGCTTGAAATTGAAGATTTAACTTGGTAATTCCTACATCTTCTACTTGAATTCATGTTTTGTATGCTAAATTTCATATCATAGGGGTTGAATTCATACTCTAGATGATTGGAACAAGATGAAATTGGCTTTGGGTTAGAACTCCACTTGTTTCTTTGAATTGGATGTTTAAAACTTGTTTTGATGCATGAAATTGATGTTCTTGGAGTAGCTCTTCTATATCTATGAGGTTGAGCATAATTAGTGAGGTTTTGATGTGAGTTAGAAGTAGTTTGGATGGGTTTAAGAGTTGAAAATCGCAGGAAGAACAAGAGGAAATTTTCTGAAAATCTGCAGAGTAGAACTTTAGTATCTGTCCTGATTTTGTGGAATTTTTTTGAGGCAGTTCCTAAGCTCCAAAAATTATGAGATTTTTATAGAAAGTTCCTCTATGAGTCCTTTATCTATGGTAAAAATTTCGGGATCAGATTTGAAGTATTGAATTCTGTAAATATTCATGACCATGTGGCGCGCAGTTTTCGGACTGTGCTGACTGCACAGACATTTGTTAGGGAAACGGCCATAATTTTGAGCTCGGGCGACGAAATAGCGAGCCGTTTTCTAATTTTGAAACTAGACTCGTAGACCTAAAAAAATGCATGAAGATTATGTCTTAGTTCTTCCCGTGGAAAGTCAGATTTTAAGTTGAAGTTGATGAAATTGCAGATTTTGAAATTATTTCCTGAGATTGGTTGTTTAACTTCATATCTTTCACCTTAGGACTTTGTGTTCATAAAAATAGGCTTGTTTAGCATCTTCTAATCATGTTTTTATTGCTTAATTGTTTTAGGAAGCTCGGGTGGTTTGTAGAGCTGAGGTGAGTGATTTAATACCTAAACACATGGTTTTGAACTTGTTTTCCTTATCGAGTTTATTTGAACATGTTTTATAAATTGTGTACTCCATGGATACCAATGAAAGGTGGACTTATTTGTGAAATGTTTGTGAATCTATTTAATGACATTCCCAACGTCTGGTCTTGCTAGGGGACGGCTTAATGGCTAGCAAGGGTATTTGAGGTTGGTGTGTGTTTTGGGATAATGCATAGACGTCTGGCTTATCCACTACCGGGGACGCCCGGTAGCTTTTGAATTTTGAATAGCGAAATGTGCATTATATTTGGCTTATGGTTTTGAGTGCTTTGTTTTGGAATATTATCAAATTATTTTGCACCGTCCATGGAAAGCATGTAAGTTAAGTATTAATCATTTACACGAGCTTTGGCTTATGGATTTTCTTTTCCACCTTTCAGGAAGCGACGCGTAGTGTGGTGGCGTGTTTACTTTTGAGATGTGTTGTATTTTTGGAAGCTTGTAGAAAGGTAGTTATGTTTCATGGTCACTTAGCTTTGTTTATAGTTTGTTTAGCTTTTGAGTTTGTAAGTAAGCACAGCTCTGTGAGGTTTATCTTTTGGTTTGTAAAACCTATGTTAGACTTTGGTTCGTTATCAATAAAAGTCTTCTTTTGCTTCCGCTGTTATGTTTGGTCCCTTTTGATTATTGCTAGCTTAGATGATATTTGATTTGTGATTTGGCCTTAGTGAGAAATCACTAGCATTTGTCATGATTAAGACCTCAAGGGGCGGGTCAAGGTTGTGACAAAACCCATGAAGATCAACCTCCAATCCACCTTCCTCTAGCAATTTTGAGTTCATATCTCAGTGGGTTAAGCATGGAGAGGCGTATTTCGACTCATTCAAGCTTTCGGAGCTAGGGCTCGCTTGTTTGGGATGGATCTTCGAGTTTACACTTCGAGGTAGGGATTTCTTACTCACTTTATGTGTTTATGAGTTAATTTTGTGCTTTAATTGAGTTTTGATCGTCCTTCTTTGTTCATTTGAAAAGCTGTCAAAATCTACAGAAATCACCTAGGGATCGATTCCTAAGCAAGATCTGGATTTTTCCCTTGGGGGATTGATCCCCATGAGAGGAGAGATCGATCCCTCCCCTCTCTGGAAATTCTGCTCACCTTCTGGATTTCAGCACAACTTCAAATAGCCATAACTTTCTCATTCAAAGTCCGATTCATGTAAACTTTATATCGATTCGAAGGTCTTGAAGTCAGCTTTCCATTGCCACTAGAACTGCCTTAAAACTCGTAGTACACAAAAAGTTATGATCATTTGAGGGGGTGTTTGTCAGTTTGCCATCATCCGCTAGCTACTCCTAAGATTCTCGTTCTGTCGTTATGACTCCCTATATAAGTAGAACATGTTTAAGCCACTCTCGGACATGATTGCTTGTGTCCTAAAGACTCGTTGTTTGATCTTGTCTCTTGTCACTCATTAGAGTATAATATTAGTGCTGTTTGGGTAGGGAATGTACCGTAAGATTGATAGGAGTGCCATGGGCTATAAGGGGTAATGTGGTGAGTGTTATGGGTAGACATGTGCTTGTCTAATGATCTAAAGGGTAGTATTGTGATTCGTATCCTCGTGTTTCATCATGTTGAACTCCCTAGGTTCCTTTGGCACTCGTTTTATAAGATTCTCGTCTAGAACCTAGCAGGTGGTGCGTCATGGGATTATTATTGGGTTCGGTACTTGACTAAGAATGTTGTGATAGACTTAGAGGAATAACTTACATATGAGTATTTGTCAATGTACATTGTGACATATTTACAAAGTTTGTATTGCCTTGTGTGAGGATAAATGAAAGAATGTGAACTAGGGAAAGTTGTCTACTTGTATATCGATTGATGATGATGTGTGTGTGTGTGTGTATGCGTAAATTGAGAAATTGAATAGAGGGTCCCGCAACGCAAGGTGTGGTAATGCAAGGACTCTAGAGGGCCCGCTACACAAGGTGTGGTAAGGCAGAAACCCAGGTGGAGAGAATTTAATGTGACTCAAGGGGTGGTAACATTGTTGAATGTCTTACATGCTGAAGAGAATTTTGATTGACTTTAGAAATTCATTTAGATGTTTGGATTGTTTGTTGCTTGGGATTTTGGTTGTCGAAAAAGGAGAATAAAAGGTTGATTCTATCAAGGTTTCATTAAAGAAAGAAATCTAAGTTTTTAAAAGAGGATTTTTATAAAAAAATCCTCCGGTATTCTTGAGCGAATCAACGGATCGGGTATTTGGGCACAAATCAACAGACTCCAGCATTCAAGCTCGAATAAACGGAGTTTGACTTGTAGTGGTCTTGAGTTTTCCTTTAAATTGTTTTATATGGAAATCAAAAAGGAAAGTTTTATGAAATGAGACTCTATGGTGAATGGTATGGAACAAGGAAATTGTTTGTGGCATTCAGTCGAAAATTCGTTAGATGATTGAACAGTTATTGTAGTTTGCTATTGAAACTCATTCATTCTTATCGCATGCCTCATCGCATTTTCATATAACTTGAGTATAAATTTCTCTACTGTGTTAGTGTAGCTCAACCTATCATTCTCAGGTACAAAACAAGAAGTTGGCATGGCATGCATCTCATGCTTGTTGATCATGTGTTTTGAATGTATAAAAAAGGCGATTTTATGCGTTGTCTTGAAAGAAGTATTTGAAGGAATGATTATTGTAAATTGTAATATTATTTTTTTGTATTTTGTATAACTTGGGGCTTCAAGCCGGGATTGTAACATTTGATTTTAAATTTGTGAACAGGGGAAGAAATGTTATTTGTGTATTATCAGTACTCCAGTGGTGATTTTATTTATTGTAAATGATGATTATTTATGTTAAAATATTGAGGGCATGACAGACCATCTCAAGACCGGATTGTGTATGCATGTTTGGCGTTTTTTGGGGTTTGTGTTTTGTTTGTTGCATCTTACAATGGTAGATCGAGTGATTCCCTCGCTACGGCAGCACTATTCACCGCTGCAATTTAGTTTGAGTGTTGGCTGGGGTTGCACTCTGCAGGTGGAGTTTGTTGCCGCGGATGGTTTTGCAAGTTCTGGGTTAATGGCCAACTGATATGTGCCGACTGTCGTTAAATAATGGGCGTGATCCGGCCAGCAGTTTGGCTACCTTTGATCAAATACTTTGGCTGAGGTTGTTCAAGGGATTGCTCGATCCGGCGGGATTTACTAGACTCACATTTTTTTTGGTTTGTCGTTGTTGATGGCCTTCACTTACCACGGCTGCGGTGCTCTTGAGATGCATTAGTTTAGCCTTTTTGTGTGTCATAAGTTTCCAACTATTATTTTCTGTGTGTTGGGTGGGTAGATTAAGCATTTTCGGTGGAGGTTTCTTTGCTTTTAGTAGTTCATGGTTCAATAACCACGATTGTGGTGTGGGACTGCATTTTCACTATCGATTCTGTGTTGTAGTTGGCTTTTTCGGCCTTCTAGTTGCATGATGTTTACTCCATGCACGCGGTGCTCTCTACCGGAAAGTGTAAAAAAAGCCATTAGATTAGCATCGGTCGCACTAAGTTGGCATCGGTCCCTTCAACTTTTTGAGTTGTTGAGCTATAAGGCCAAAACATGTTTTCCACAAAATTACCCTAGGTTAGGGTATCCTAGAGTTTAGGCAATTTCATACAATTTTAGGGTACATTTTCCTATTATAGGAATTTAGTGTTTTAAGCACTTTCATAGAGTACCCTAAGTTTTAGGGGTTTAGACACTTTCACAGGATATCTTAGAATTTTAGGCATTTTCACTAACTTTCAGTTATTAGTGAACTATCACTAGTTTTTGCAGAAATGGTATTTTAGTAATCATATAGCACACTTGCCCTTATTTGACGGCAAAAGGTACATGTCTTTGAGCTTATAAAATGATGTTTAAAAAAATAACTCAAAAAATGTAAATACGAAGAATTTTTGGCTAAATCTCCCTTCTCAAAAAGCATTTTTAAAAAACACTCCCTAGATTCCTTCTACTTCCAATATTTCTCTCTCTATCTCTTTCCACTTATTATCCCTACTATTTTTTTAAAAACTTTTCAAATACCAAACCAAACACAGCATAATCACTCATTTTTCCTAATTTTTATTTTTCCTATTTATCTATGTAAGAAATTGAAAAAATAAATAAAACAAACAATAAACTCAAAATCAATCAACACAGCGAAAATCTGACCCCAAAAAAAAAAAAAAAAACCCTTCTTTCAAAGAAGACAAACTATAGGACTCAGATTCCATCCAGTATGTAAGCAACCAGTTTTGTCCAGTTAACGGACATGATAGAGCTAGCCCACCAGCCCCTAAATCAAGGGCTCTCCCCATGCCACCTCATCTCTCTTCAGCCCTTCTTTCTCAACCAGTTTTGTCGTCCATGGCTGCCGATTTCGACCCACGAATGATAACCCCATGCTCACAAAAATCCTACCAAAAATCCGAACACCTTCGTCTCCAAATCCACTCGATCTCACAGTAGGAAAAATCGAATTGAAGTCGAAAACCGAACCAGTCAAAAAATATCCCTGATCAGAAACGAAGAACACCAAAAATTGCTGCCATTTGATTCTCCGTTAAACATGAAAGAATCAGCAGAAGCATCAAGGGAGGATGAACAAAGGGCCCGTCAATATCTCCCAAATAAGAAAAAACCCATTGACATAGCGCTGCCCAGTTTTTTCTTCTTCTTTTTTAATATCAATCCTTAGGATCTATCTCGAAAAATAGATGGTTTAAGCAGCACAAACTAGGTATTTAGATTCTCCTCTAGGTTTTATTCCTGTTTCTGATTATGAAGAGAGGAGCACCAAAAAATAAGAAAGTATTGGACTAAAATGGCCGTCGGCCGAAGAAAAAGAGGTGGCATGGGAAGAGAGGGGTTGAAGAGAGATGAGGTGGCATGTGGAGAGCCCTTGATTTAAGGGCTGGTGGGCTGGCTCCATCAGGTCCGTTAATTGGACAAAACTAGTTGCTAACATACTGGATGGGATCCGAGGGGTAAATGGGGCTATTGTTAGCTTTTCAATGGTGCTATTGTTAATGAGATAGAGAAGAAAGTTCCCCCAAAAACACGTGTTCCCCCTACTCCTGAATTCCTAATGAGATAGAGAAGAAAGTTCGAGAGAGATGCACACCTTACACATGGGTGCAACCAATACGGCACCGTCCCAGAAGGTAGGCTTCTTCCTGTGCAACAGAAGCGCCACTGCTCCTCCCATTGATTCTCCCATCAAAATTTTCAATTTTTCCATGTTTTCCTTCCTCTCTGTTCAAAAATTCCCAAATTCAACTATCAGAAAACACCCCCAAAACTTCAAATTCCCCCATGAATATAACCATAACAATTGATAAAAACAGATATAAAACAGTGTTTTTTTCCCCAGAAACATAAGAGAAAGAGGCCTTTTCATATTAAGTTCAATCTAGAAAAATACAAAATGTTATACGTGAGCCCATTTAATTAACTCTCAACATGCTATTTTCAATTAACTAACGTGGGCAGATTTATTGTGCGATGATTTCTTTCTGCTGCTTAGAATTTTGTAAGACTCTGTTTTCTGCCACAATTTCTATGGGATCAAACAACTTGTAACGGAATTTCAAATATCAGAAATTAACTAACCAGAGATTCTTGTGTAGTGGTCGGAGCAGTCTGTAACAACATCGTCGAAGTTAGGGACGTATCCCTGTAGCCCAGATGATTTCCCATGCCCTTCATAATCCATTCCATAAACTCCATATCCTGCTTTTGCTAGCCTTGTTCCAGTCCCTGTTTCAATCAAAACCCAATTTCAACCTCTTTTTAAACAAGACTAGTTTGGATTGTCTCAATTTCGACCCAGGTTATGGTTATAAAACGAACCAATTAACCGTCGCAAGTTTTGGAACTAATTTGTTTGGATTGATATTTCTTCCCTTTGTAAGGGGTTTTGGGGATTGCCTCGAATTCAACCCTGATGGCTTTCCCCTGTAAAAACTAACCAATTAATTGTCCCAGCCAATTTGTTAAAATTGGTTTTCCCTATCAAGACAAAGGGGTTTCTGGAGCTCTATGACTTTTGTTTTTGTTCGAAAAAGTTAGCGATATTTCTGGGTATTTATATTTTCCTCTTGCATACTTGGATTCATCTCTACTTTTTGTCCTGGACGTATGGTGCTCTGTTTCTGTTTGTTTTTGTTTCCGTTTTCGCATTCAGTGGTAACGCTTAAACATGAAAGAGAAATATGTTGACCTTTCATTGAGATGCTGGACTCCATGGCGTAACCATGGCAGAGAAAGATCAAAGCTTTCGGTTCACAGTATGCAGGCAGCCATCTGCACGTGAAAAACTTCATTCCTCTCGAATTCAGTATGAATTCCTGCATATTATTCATTATTGGTGGAAAAATTTAGTGGGTAATTCGCAATTAATCGGAAACTCTGAAAAAATTGGAAAACAATTCGTTGGAAAGAAGAAAAAAAGACTAAAATTGAACTGGACTAACCTCTTCATATCTGACCCCTCCAATATCGTAGGCCTGTTAATAGACACAAAACAACACAAATTTGAAAAGGTAAGACACAGAAGAAAATGAGTATATATCCATCTATGTTCACTAAGACACACAAACGCACACAATATATGTGTGTGCGCGCATACACATATATGCATGTATGAAAAACAGAGTGAGGAGGCAGGGGGACAAACCATGATAGAGAGGGGTTTAGAAAGATTGGATTTGTTTGTTTGTTCTTGAGATGAAGAATATGGGAGAGAATTGAGAATATGGGAGAGAGAGAGAGAGAGAGAGAGAGAGAGAGAGAGAGAGAGGAGATGGAGTAGGGGATAGGTTAGAGAGTTGATCTCTGTGTTGTTATATAAGGAGAGGTGAAGATATGGATAGGAGAGAGAAAACAGGGTTTATCAGTTGGAGGGAAGGAGGAAACAACTTGCCTTTGATGGGTAGGGACCAATTAGCTGGTGTTTTAATCCTCGTGTTGACCAATTAGATTAGCTGGATTCAATTGTGTGTTTTCCTTTCTTCCCTTTCGAGTAAGTCCAGGTACACCGCACGTCTTTTGAGGTCCATTTCGAATTCTAAAAAATATAAAAAAATATTTATAAATTTTAAAATAATATTTTATAGAGCATTGTAAAAAATCAGTTTCAAAAAATATCAGAAGGTATATTTTTTGAATTTGTAGAAGCGAAACTGCTCAATTTCGCAATTTTCGCCCCTGTAAATTCAAAAAGCATATCTACCAATGTCCATTGGAGCTGATTTTTTACAGGACCAAATAAGATATTATTTTAAAATTTATGAATATTTTTTTGTATTTTTGTGGGGCCTGAAATGGGCCCCAATAGCTGTGCGGTGACTGGTCACCGCACCACATACGCCGTGGTTGTAGTCTTGCTCTTTCCTTTCTGAGAGATGCTAGGAGCATATTAATTTGTCAAACCTCAATCACACCTTTCTCACATACATGTGGGTCCCTAGTATTTATTATGAAATTGCCACACATACATGTAAGAGAGGTGTGGTTAAAGTGTGACACATTGATATATCTTATCATTTCCCTTTCTTTTTTTAATTTTTAAATCTATATTATAAAACAGAGCAGATTTTTGTTTACTCATACAAACATGAGCACCCCTCTGGCCGTTAATAAATGGTAAATACCGTCAGTACGATGGGAAAACTTTGTGGAATCTGACTAATCAGTAATCAGTAGTGGGAGTAATAATTAACGAGAAGCCTGATGAATCTAACATATATTATTACTAGTTCTATCTAGTGCTTACGGCACTACGCATCCCAGTTGGATAGGGATGACAGTTGTGTGATTTAGGTAAAAACTATGGACTTTTAATAGGGAAGTGAGAGGATGTACTACAGCCTTTGGATCAAATGAATCTAAACCATTCTAATAATTTGTCTCCACACCTTTCTGTTTTATAACTAGTGCTAGCCCATGCCTACGGCACTACGCATTCCTGTTGGAAGGGGATGACAGTTGTGTAATTTAGATGAAAATTATGGGTACTTAACCGAAAAGTATGAGGATGCACTACAGCCTTTGGAACAAATAAATCTAAATCGTTCCAATAATTTGTCCCCATACACTTCTGTTTTATAATAGAGATGGTATGTAAAAAACAACTGTCACAAATGGGAATTGACGAGAATAGTACTCCAATCCATCCTTGAAACATTGAAGAGACAAAATCCAGCTTCTACCCGTTCAATGTAAAATTCAACAACTCTTTAATTGTTGGAAATACTTTTTTGCCAGATTTCCATTACAGCCCGTTTGGATGCGGGGAAAGAATTGAGTGTATTAGTTAATAAGGGGGGATAAAATAGTAGGGGGTATTAGTTAATAAGGAATAACCCATATTGATGTGATGTTTATGGAGGGGAAATTAAATAGTATGTTGTTTGGATGAGGTATTAAAGAAAGGGGATTAAATAGTACTTCATTTGGATGGAGGATTAATAGGGGGTATAAGGAAGGGTGAATGATGTAAAAAGCTATCAAATGACCGTTTTGCCTTTGTGCAGTCCCAAACTTTATTATGTATTACGTTATATATATACAATTGCAAATATAATTAATCTTTCACAATTTAAGCCGTAATATTTATTTTTACTAACAACTTAACTCATTTAATAATATGAAGAAAATAAAATATTCTGTTTTTATTTTAAAATATTCGGTTATTTAAAAATTTTTGGTTTTTTTTTTTTTTAAAAAAACTACATTGAGCAAACTCTTTTGTTTGAGCAACCTATTTTCTATGATGTATTTATTTCATGTATATTCTATGTGTTTTGGCAAATGTAGTACATCTAATGTCTTTTTTAAAACCTTTAATCATCAACTTCTACAATCATCAACTTCTTCTCCCTGATACCAACAGACTACTAGGATTTTTAAAAATCCTCCTCGCCATTTTAGCAAGCAAAGCCTGATTTAGACAAGTTAGATCACGCAACCCTAGCCCACCAACAACAAATTTTCCAACTTTGCCAAACCATCCAACAAAAATCTGGATAGCACCTTCTTAACTTTATTTAAAAAGTAAACCGGAGCATGGAACACCGATAATAAGTAATTTGGTATGATGAACAAAACATGCTTTGCTTTCATAAGCTTTTGGTATATTTTGGTCTACATAATACAATCTTAATTTCCAAATTATCGAAATTATATTTACAATTTCATTCTAAATCAAATAAATGTGCCAGCAAAATACAATATACGAAACCTACGAAAAAATTACGATGCTCTTCGTCTTCTTGGTCTTCCTTTGCTTCTTTTTCTTGTGGGACTCGGTGGTGTGCTTGGATACGTGTCGAACACTTGTTAGGATGGACAGAGGTTGGACACAGTGGTAACACAAAAAAACTGCACTAAAACAGCCTTCAATCTTCATTAAAACTGCAGTTTGGACACACACAGCAACAACCCCAGAACAGCCTCAAACAGCCCCAAACAGCCTCAGAAACAGCCTCAATTAGCATAGTGTTTTCTGCAGTTTGCACACACACACAGAGAATAGAACAGAACATAAACAACGTGGACACAAAGCAGCCAACAACTGAACAGAGGAGCAGTCAATATTGCATAATAGCCCACAAAAACCACTTATGCCACTTGGCTCAGAAAACTAACATCATAGCCCATACAAAATCAGCCTAAATAACTGCAATAAACCTGCCACCTAAACAGCATTGCACACCTGAAGCCACTTTGGGCTAAGTGCAGAAAACAACATCTACACAACCCAGAAACAACAAGCAAAAACATTGTTCATATGCATCTACTTCGTATGCACTAAACTAGCATAA
>BPLS01000163.1:1905170-1927973 GCA_019656275.1 Rhododendron kiyosumense
GGAACTGACTGGACTGTGGTCCTAGTTATGCTCCAGAATGAGAGCACATGAGTCTGTGACTCTTCAATTGTCTGGCAATGAGTTGAATGCTGCAATTGAATGGTTTTCCAAGGATTAATCACCATATTAATCACAAGGTTAATTCCCCGTATTGAATGTATTGAATTCTCCCTATTGAATGGAAAGGCTCCCTATTCAATTCTGGTATTGATTGAGGAGGCTCCTCTTCAAGCTATATAAAGGAGTCATTCTTCTTTGTTTGGATACCGAAAATTTCAGAGAATATCTCCATCTTCCAATATTGTTCTTCCTTTCGATAGAGAGAGTACAGACACAAGTTTGTTTGACAGGCAGTCTACGGTGGTGCTCCGGCGGCTGAGTGGTAACCGAGTCAACCCTGGGAGACAAACACCGACACAACCTCCAGCACCGGTGAGGCGGCGAATTTGTCTTAAGGGCACCGTTGTACAGAACGGGTCTCGGTTTGCAAATTCTTGTTCCCTATTTACAGTTTATGCTTATGGTTCATATTCTGTAATTCCAATTCATGTAATATTCTCTTCGATTGTAAATTTCCAGAAATTAGTAAAATCGTTTATTATTTTTCGCACTATATTTTCCTACAGAAAATATATTTTGGAAACCAAAATATAGAAATATGGAGGAATGAAGAATGAATTGGATATGCTCTAAATAAGGGGCTATAATGACTTGAACCTAAGAATTATCCAACTGAGTTGGATCTTCCGCCGCTGAACCAAAGTAGCCAACCCCTCGTTTGTTCCATTTGCATTTGAAGGTGCAAAACCTTCATATAAGTCGGGCGTTACGGGAGATTAGTGCATCACCCCAATTGATGGTGTAAAACCTATTATTGCATAAAATGCTATTTCAAAACTATTCTGTCATTTGTGCTTATGGCAGTCATTTTCTATAATGGCCTACATTTATGTTGATTGTGGTTTTTGTAAGTCGCCCACGTCTGGGGCCACATCCAGGTTAAACAGATTGGAAAATCAGGGTCATCATTCCTTCTAAAATGCTTAGTATGGTTTTGGATTGCTATCTTATCATGTACAGTAGTTAACTACTCCGGATATGCAGAGTATGCATGTGATGGGGTTTTTATGTGCTCTAAAGTATGCATGTGATGCTTCCTTCAATGCAGAAAAGTGGTAAGGTTGTCCATTGCCCAGTTGTTGACAGTGATTTAACAGAAACAGAAGGCTGCTCTGAGGAAAGTCTACAAGAACAAGAAGTTCTTGCCCCTCGATCAGCGTCCCAAGAAAACCAGAGCCATCCGCAGACGTTTCAAGCATCAGGTATAATTCAAGGGATACTGTTGTACCCTTTGACCCTATATTTCTTGTTAGTTTTAGATGTGGAGTTTAATAGCTATGCCGAGTTTCATTCGGTTTCCCAAACATATTGCTTTTTGTCCCTCGCAGGCATCACTGAAGACCGAAAGGGAGAAGATGAGGGAGATGTACTTTCCCATGAGGAAGTATGCCATTAAGGTGTAGGATAGGACCTTACGCAGTGGATTTTGGTGGTCTGCATCCATAAAGCTCATTCCAATCTTGAATTTTTGAATTTTGTTCCGTTTGAAGGAGTTGGAGAGTTCTTTAGTTGTGCGTAATATTTAGAATTCATTTCTCTCATGAAACAATGCTAGTTTTTTTTTTTCTCCTTTTAGTTCTAGTAAATGTCTGATAATCATGAGGGTTTTGGTCCAAAATTGAGGAAGTGTGTTCCAGAGACTCGCATTTATCTTTGTGGATAGATCAATAGTTTGTTGAGTTTACAAGCGCTTATAGAGACAACTGGATTGATTGCTCTCAATGGGGAGAGGAAAAATCAATGTACGCTGTAATAAGTGTCAGTAATTTATTTTAGTCAACTGGTATATGTAATCTTAACGTGAGGAGATTAATAAGTATTTAATAACATGAAACTTGAAATATAATTGAGATAAAAATGAGAGTGCAATTACAATTCTGTAGTGGGGTGAATTGTAATTTGTGTGATAAGAAGTAGAATTATGGTGGAATTAGGATTTCTTATTTATACAAGGAGCTCAGATTTATTTTTCCTTAGGTCCTTGCCCTAATCCTATAAATATACCGCTTTGTTCTTTAGGTCTCACATTTTTGAGAGATTAGAAAAGTGGGCTGTGAGAGAGAACAACCAATCACGCAGGGTTTTCACAAACGAGTATGTGATTCGATGTATAAGGGAATACAACAGAAGATCGTAAGGTACGGCTGATGTGCTGTAGTTCAACAAGTGTTCGTGTCGCAGGAGTTGAGATGAAACCCTAGTTTCATCTTGTAGGGTTTTACAGTTTTTCTTCTTGTTTAATCTGTACGCGCCTTTACTCGGTTCTGGGATTCGGTTTCCCAACAATAAGTATTGTGGTTTCTTTGTTTCCATTTAATATGGAAATCCCACATTGTTTTTAGTAGGAGACTTAGCCTTCGGGTGTTCCTTTTATAGACTGTACATGTCGATGTACGTATGTAGCTGCTACCCGGAGTCTCTCTTGAGACGAACTATAATCCTGGAAGCTTGCCTCTTGGTTTGGCTTCGCAAAAAAGATAATGCTGAATGCTTGCAGAAGCCGTAACACTCGAACTCAATCATCAGAAGCGCCTCACTCCTACTAGGAACTAGAACATAAATTTCAATCGAGTTTTACCTAAATATTCTTTTTCTGCTTGGATTCATTCTTAACGTGCTTGTGTTACAGAAATAAGGCTGTAGTAGGTTTTCAAATATTACTTGTGTGGTGATACGCATTGCAGATTGTCAAAAGAAATGGACGAAAAGACTCACTATTTACATGAAGCTTCTAATTAACTAGTCAGCCAAATAAAGCCCATACTAGTGGTCAAAAAATTTTACAAGTCGCATCGCATGCATGTTTTTTTTTTTTCCGTGGACCACTAATACAACTGTTACAAAGACATATTACACACAAAGAGACACATAACACATCAAAATCAAATGAAGAATTCTAGTCCAGCGATAAATTGATCAAACGATCAGATGCCAGAGCCTCATATTTTACTTGTCGATGTCCAGCTGTTACGGTAGTTTCACAAATCACAATTGGCGATGCTTCCCACAAAAATTGACCGATGCCAACCTAGCGTGTCTGATGATGCTTTAGTGGCTTTTTTTGCATTGTATGGTAGAGAGCACTGCGTGCATGCGTTTATGGTAGAGCCGTATGCAACTAGATGACTGAGAAGATGCGTTTATGGTAGAGCCGTATGCAACTAGATGACCGAGAAGCCAATTACAGCGCAGAATGAATGATGAACTACTAAAAGCCAATCCCTGTAGATACTATCCTACCCACCCCAACTAGCAGAAAACTACAGCTAAAAACATTATACAACACGAAAGACATAAACTAATGCATCTTCAGAGCACTACAACCATGATAAGCGCAATTCACCAACGACGAGCATACCAAAACAGATGTGAGCATACCAATCAACTTCAGCCGAAGATCAAGACCGGTGACCCCAAACCGCTGGCCGAATCGCGCCCATTGATTACGGCGGCCAACTCAGATCAGTTAGCCATTAACCCAGAGCTTGCATCATCATCATCCCCGGCTCACATCCGTTAATATTGCCGCTGCTGCCCACAGCCAGACCAAACCCAAAGCTTGCTGAGTCGCCAAAACCAAAACCCAAGAGGTGCTACCATCTGAACCTGCAAACACAAAAACTGAACAAGCCCAAAAAGCCAGATTATTGCGAACACGCCTTACCCTAAGCTCCGACAGGCCCAGACGGGGAAGGGGAGAACGAAGAGGGGATACCGGGACCAATCGGAGAAGGAAGATAGAAGGGGAAAGAACAAAGAAAATTCCGATGGGACGGGGAGGGGGAAACCGGCGGAGGGGAGCCGATCGGAACAAGGAACAACCGATCGGGCTGGGGAAGGGGGAATTGGAATAGGGGAGCCGATCTGTTGGGAAAGGAGAGAGAGGGGAAAGCCCGAGTTGCTCACCGGGGAGGGGAAATCGGAAATCGTGGAGGCGAGCAATCAGGGAATAGGGACCAGCTGAGGGCAAAAATCCGGCAGCAGCGGGTAGACCAGCGAGGTTTGGTTGATTATGTGGAGGTTGGGGATGGGGCGGCAATCACTGGAAAACATGTTTTCGTCTTGTATGGCGGCGGGTTGGAGCCGATGGATCTTCCACGCAGATGGGGCGATGACAGTGATGGAGCAGCGGGAGAGAGGCGGCAGCCTCCGCCCAGGACCTAGACCAGTGGTAGCTAGCGTTCTCTGTACGCAGGGGTGTTTTTAGAGAGACTTTTTCGAGGACATCTCTATCTATTTCTTGCATGCATGTTCTTGGAATGTCTAATTTGCCTTTGATTTGCTATAAACCAGAATCGTCACGAGTATAGTTCCCCGCCCCCCCGATCCGCATCGTCATGTCTGTAGCTAACAAACAAATCAATTGGGCAAACAAGTTCACTTTGACCATTGTGGTTTGGGTCATGTGCGGATACATCTCCTATGGTTCAAAAGTGATGCAATAATACATGTAGTATGTGAAGTGTGCACTTAACACCTAGTACCATCTATTTTAATGGTAGTGTATCTCACACGTCTCTTGAATCTAACCAAAATCTAATCCGAGTAGTTCATAATGTATTAACCATATAGTAGAGCATCTCTATAAAAAAAAATCAACTCGATTAGACATTAATAACTTAGTGATCAAATTCTTGTTAAGATGAATGATAAATTTAAATTTAAAATTTTCCTTCATAATAAATTTGATTTGACCATGAGATTTTCATTTTTTGATCGATTTGAATTTTGGAATGGATGTAGTACTTGTCAAACTTTACAATATCAATGATTCATAATCAAATTTTCGTACATGCGATGGATTGGTTAGATCCAAGGAAGAAGAAGATGGAAAATATCGGATTTTTGATGCGCCTCCGTCTCACTTGATGCTATTATGGATGAAATTGGATGTTATGTGCTAACTTCACAAACCAATGGGGTGTTATTGCACACTTTTAAACTATGTGGGGGTGTATCTGACGCATCAGAATTAACAAAGAGATTAGTTGCGTACTAATCGAACGAATGATAAACTTGAGTTCATGAGAGAAAGAAACAAAGTCTGAATATTATTGATAAAAACTGCATAAACATTATGTTACATCCCTTTTTATAGAAAAAAGTTGTAACCCTAGCAAAACTCTAACTCAAAAACGAAAATTCTCAAAATTTGGGGAAAATAATAAAATTGAAAAAGGACGGAAAAACTTAACTTTCCCTAAAAGAATAAACTTCTACAGAATTATACGCTAAAAGTTATTAACGAAACAAATATTTCCTAAAACGGCAAAAACGTCCAATTGGAGGCCTAAACGAAGGAATTAGGCCGAAAAACACCAACAATCACGACTTAGGTTGTGTTTATTGACCGCAACGCAAAAATAAGTCAGCCCACCAAGTTTAGGCCTGATCCGAGCTTGTTCAAAAGTTGCCAAATCGGATAATTTGCAATTAAACAACATTTGGACTTCTGAGGCTTTGACCGGTCTAATTGATCATAAAATTGGATTTCCACGTGTTCTTCATCAATATCCGCACATGACCCAAACTACAAAGTGTCAAAGTAGACTTTACTTTTCAAATTCTTTCCCCAAGTTTTATTTAGCTCGTGTTATACTCTTCCCAATTCTCATGCCAATAAAAAATAGTGGAGTACTACTGTAGTAATTAGAGGCTGTTTGGATGGTGCCTTTTTGCATTTTCCATTATTAATTTTTCTATTTTCATTGTTTGGCTTGCCACCACCAGAACTCATTCCCCTAAAATGAGTTCTCGATTTTGCATTTTCCTTTTGGTCCAGGTCAAAAGACATATTTGTACCTAGCCTTCTAATTAAAGACATAAAATTACCCTCCAAATAATCCCTAAAATGACTAAGATGTGTAAATTTTGTAGGCTAATTTGTGTAATGTTCAATTGTCTGTTTCTTTTATAATTAGTTCATAGGTTGTTTTTTTGTATAGGATTAATGACGGTCAAAGTATTTGTAACGCCCCGATTTTTTTGGAACGTTAATTTAACAAAATTTTCACATTTATTAAATAGAAAGAAACATAAAGTCATTACAAGCCAAATTATTCTCAAATTCGTGTTACACTTATTTAAATAGATAAGGGAGGGGTACTAGGGTAACTTCTACTCTTCTGGACGTCCGTCTTCTTCTGCATTATTCTGCTCAGCACTGAACTCTTCCAAATTATAAAATTCCCCATGTTCGTCTCTAAACTCTGGCATAAGATGCCAGGGTCACAAAAGTAATATCGTGAGCAATTAAGCTCAATAGCTAACTCTTACCCCTGTGTCCCATACACTAACAAAAATAACATATAACAATTTATCAAAAACAAAATTTAGTATCACAAAAATAATCAAAGGTGTCGGTGTCTTTCAGAGTTATCGCAACGTATCGTAAACTGGGTCATCATTTTTCAAGAATTGATTCCACTTTTCATTTTATTTTCTCGAGCACTGGTTCCGTTGACCATCTTTCAAGACCTACTGGACTTCCAGGCTAAATTCAGATTTTGCCACCTAAAACCATTGATTCCGCTGACCGTCTCTTTCAGGACCTACCGGGCTCTCAGTCTTTAATCATTTTCCATTTCATAACGCATACATGGCACTAGTTCCGCTGACCATCCTTCCAGGACCTACCGGGCTCCTAGGCCACACACGTACACCCGAGCAATGATTCCGCCGAACATTCTCTCAGGACCTACCGGGTTCTCATGCTCACTCACGCACACTTGAGCCATGATTCTGCTGACCATCTTCAATGGACCTACCGGGTTCTCATGCTCACACAACCATCAACGATTTTACATTTCATTTTCTCATTTCTTTTCGTATTCCATTTCTTGTTTCTTGTGTTTCGTACACATGCATCATTTCGCGCATTCACATTATTCTTTCAAAGCTTGCTAAAGTTATCCGGTAAAATAGATTTCTATTTTCATGTGATTCTAATTTCATTAACATCAAATACTATAGCAACACATAATAAAGGAGTAACACCTTGTTGGTAAGCACACTTGATATTTTACAACTAAAGTTAATCTCACGTATACCGGTTGGTTTCAGATTTCCATACCTAGTTTCTATGTCATGCTTTTCTTAGTAAAAATCAATAAATGACAGTGAATCAACTGTTTTAACCACATAATACCATTTCTAAGTTTTCAGGTAACCTTTCATTTTTGTAAAATTAGTATAAAAACCAATTTCTTTATAATTAACAAAGATTATAACGATCATACTCTAACTCCAATATTTTGACTTCTAATCATCCAAACATCTAGCCATGATAACTTTGATTAACATTTTCAATTTTCCCAACAAAACTAAAATGCTGGTAATTAGAAAAATCTCTATTTTTGTTTATAGAACAATACTTTTTAAAATCAAACGAACACGTAGCACTACTATATTTAGGGGAGAAGATAAGAGGCTTTTACCGTTCTTCTTGGCGGTAGAGCAGCTACGGAGTATGTCGGGTGAAAATGTGGGTGGAGTAACGTCGTTTCGGCTCGACCGAAGAATAAAAAGAAAGTACTTTTCTTTTTCCGGAAGCACAAATACTTCTAGAAATTTTGAAAATCGGGATCAAGTGGTGATTTGAGTAGTGTAGGAAAGGTGGCAAGGTGATGGTGGAATTGAACTAATTTCTTCCTCCTTTTCTATTTTCTAGCCAAAACCTCTCTCTTTTGCTCTCCAAACTCACACTAATGAAGTATGTAGGAAGTGGATGATTGGTGGTGTGTGTGTGCTTGTGAATGTGAAAGGACATGCCTATTTATACTAGTGAAGGAAGAATCTAGATCATATCAAATCTTGACCATAATCTTATATGATCCTAGAAAATCAAATCAAATCTTGACCCTAATCTTATATAATCCTAGAAAATCAAATCAAATCTTGACCATAATCTTATATAATCCTATAAAATCTAACAATATCTAGCAAGATCTATCTAATAGAATCCAATCCAATCTTATCCTAATCATATCTAATAAAATCCAATCAATTAATCTTAATATATCTTATAAAACCTAGGAAAAATCTATAGCAAATCTCTCTCTCAATCTCCTACAATTAACTCCTTAGATTTGAGGGAATCAAAATCTTAAATTGTACATCGATCATATCTAGATTAGGATCCTAACTAGATTTTGCATATCTTAGTTAGATTTTTCTAGGATTTCTTAAGATAACAATTATGACTCTCTCCTTATCTATATTTATACACTATGATTATACTTGGATATCAATCTCTCTAGGATTTGTTAAAAAAAACTAGGTTAGGGTTTGCATGTACATATATATAGCTTTACATATTTACTCAATAATTTTAAAAAAAAAACATTGAATCATTTATTAAAAGAATACTAAATTAAAATATTTAATTTTATAGAAATTTTTTTTCGGGTTGTTACAATATTTTTATGTTTTGGCAATTATTTCGATTTTACTTAAGCGTTATTTTAATTAAAAATGATAACGTACTTCGAGACTTTCAACTATCAAAAAAATAAAGGAACAAAAAGTACTTTACAGAAAAAAACCATAAGCATCATTTCACATCATTATTTTACTTAATCGTTATTTTTTCAAATTATCAAAAAAAATTAAAAATAGTCGGCGACTTTCAATTAAAGAAGAAAGAAAACTATATTTCACAATATAACTTTAAAAAAATTGATTATTTTTTGGCCATTTGTTACTCCTAATCTATTCTATCTTAAGGGACTTAAAGAGGGATGAGTGCTTGCAGGAATCAAACTCTGCCCATGTGCATGAAAGTATAAGAAATGCACCAACTGCACTCCACTCCACTTACCAAAAAAATAACCTTAAACAACATAATTTAGTTACTCCTTTGGACGTCCCAAAATGTTGCTCGTTATTTCCTTTTTTTTGGCATTTCAACATAAAGGGCCAATCTAAAAGGTAAACAAAGAAAAGTTAGTACTTTTTTCCTTTTTTGGGTACAATTATGTATTGTTAATAACTTAATATAAATTGGATTCACAAAGCAGGAGCAACAATTTGCATCAGAGAGAGTTTTAATTTGTGTCATCTTCATTTGGATTCCCTGCATTTAATATAATCAATTAGTAAATCCTTCACACCACACACTTGCGAATTACATACTTTATGGTGGACTCTACACAAATGAATAATGACAAGTAGCGTTGGAGCATGCCCCATAAGAAATTTGATCAAGTTATATATTCGATACTATCATTTTGTGAGCTATGCATTTAATAAGACCGATATATGCATTTTTTTATGTGTCCTATTATCTGTTACATGTTAGAAAGAATTTCTTATACCCTAATTCCAACCTCACTAATTGCTAAAGGTACAAAATATATTTTGATCATAATTCAACAAGCCAAAAAGATAAAAAATTGAAAATGAAAAGCTAAAAATTAAACTCTCAAACACTCCCCATGTGTTTACCATGTATTCTCCTGCACCCCACTTGTTAAGCCTTGGCCTATCATATAATGTTAGCCTTACCAACATGTGTAGCTAATCAATTGCAATAACGATTCTAATAAAATATTTAATTGGATTAATTCCAACACTAATATGCTCATAAAATACTAAGTAAGATAATTAGGAGTCTAGGGTATTACATTTCTCATGTAAGAAGACAAAATTATGTATGTAATATGTACGTACATATTATATACACATACATACATATGTGTGGAGAGAGAGAGAGAGAGAGAGAGAGAGAGAGAGAGAGAGAGAGAGAGTGTGTGTGTGTGTGTGTAACGGCCCGAATTTTTAAGTCTATTTTTTTGAATAAAGTAAAACATTATTATAATTCTTTTACTAAAAATTATTTTATCATTTATTAAAGTAATTGTATTATTATAATTTAACTTTAGGAGCTAGCCATTAAAAACCGTTGGATATCATAGGATTTTTTTTATATCTTGAACCATGATATCTTTGTAACCAACTATTACAGAACCCTAACCTTAAGTTCATGATCCTAATTCAATCTAGGAAAGATATGGATGAATCTAGGTGAGATCTTGAGATATATATATATATATATATATATATATATATAAGGAGAGAGAGAGAGAGAGAGAGAGAGAGAGAGAGCTAGGAAAAGATTTGAGTAATCTAGGAGAGATTTGGGAGATATTGATATCCAAGTATAATCATAGTAAATATAGATAAGGAGAGAGTCATAATTGTAATCTTAAGGAATCCTAGAAAAATCTAGTTATGATATGCAAAATCTAGTTAGGATCCCAGAAAAATCTAGATATGATAAACAATCTTATATTGTGATTCTCTCAAATCTAAGGAGTTTATTGTAGGAGATCAAGAAAGAGATTTGATATAGATTTTTCCTAGATATCCCTAAATTTTATAAGATATATTAAGATTAGATTAGATTTTATTAGATTTTGCTAGATATTGTTAGATTATATAACATAATTCTAGATTCCAAAAGATAAATCTAGATGGATATTCCTCTCCCATAAAATCACATGGAAATACTTAGATTTTGTTAGATAATGAAAGATTATGCAAAATCCTTCTAGAATCTATGGGATACACTAAATCTTGTTAGATATGGCAAGATTATTTAAGATTTTATTAGATAATACAAGATATTAATAGATATGATTAGATATTCTCCTACTAGTATAAATAGGCAAGCCTCCCTTCCCTTCCAAACCATGTACACACACTCCCACATGCACACATGGCACAACTAAGGAGAGGAAGAAAGAAAAGAGGGAAAAAAGGAACAAAAAAAAAAACCTATTCTCTTTTTATTCATCGATGAAGCCGAAACAACGTTACTCCACTCGCATTTTAACCTGACGTACTCTGTAGCCGCTCTACCGCCAAGAAGAACGGTAGAAACTTTCTATCTGCTCACCTAAGTATAATGTTGATGTTTTTAACTTTTTATTTATTATTTTTAGGATATCACATGACTTAATTGTTTAAATTGAAAAGTTGATTTTATCGTTATAATGCTTAATTAACTGCATATTTGTTGATAAGTTGTGATATTATAATTTTCAATGTTGTTGAAAATAGAGATGCATAAAATTAGTGATTTATTATTATCGCACGATTGTACATGAGAAATGAGAAGTGGAATACAAAAAGTAAAAAGAAAATGAAATATGAAAGATTAATAATTGTGTGAGCATGAGAACCCGATGGAATCTGAAAGATGGTTAGCGGAATCATGGCTTAGGCGTGCGTGTGTGAGCTTGAGAGCCCAATGGAATCTGAAAGATGGTTAGCGGAATCAGTGCTTTTGGGTGGCAAAATTTGAACTTAGCCTGGGAGCTCGGTAAGTCCTGAAAGATGGTCAGTGGAACTAGTGTTTGAGAAATAAAATGGAAAATGGAATCGATACTTGAAAAATGATGACACAGTTTACGATACACTGCGATTACTCTGAAAGACACCGACACCTTTGATTATTTTGGTGATGCTAATTTTTTTTTCATAGAAATGATAAATTGTTATATGTTATTTTGTTAGTGTATGGGACATTGGGGTAGGAGTTAGCTATTGAGTTTAATTGCTCACGGTATTACTTTTGTGACCTTGACATCTTATGCCAGAGTTTAGAGATGAATAGGGGGGATTTTATAATTTGGAAGAGTTCGGTGCTGAGCAGAATAATGCAGAAGAAGACGGACATCCAGAGGAGTAGAAGTTATCCTAGTACCCCTCCCTTATCTATTTAAATAAGTGTAACACGAATTTGGGGATAATTTGGCTTGTAATGACTTTATGTTTCTTCCTATTTAATAAATGTTGGAAAATTTATTAAATTAACGTTCCCAAAAAGCGGGGCGTTACAACATGGTATCAAAGCTTTAGATTTAAACCTTCGGCCTAGGGTAGATAGGGTAGACCACTTTTCGAGAGCGTAATCCTGAGTTATTAGCCAAATTTATTACTTATATTACTCTAAAAAAAAATATGATTTTAAATTAGAAGTACTATTTAGTTGTCTGACTTAGACTTGAAAAATGTACTGTGAGAAAATATAAATTTTTGACTTGTATATGACACCTTACCTACTTATGTGGCATTACTTGTATAGTTAAATATTAGTTGGATCATTGGTAATCGATTACTTGTACTATAGGTCGACAAACATGTTTAAAAAAAAATTATATATAATAATAACAATAGAAACCCCCTCCTAACTTAAGGACTCGATCATTATAGATGGTGAACAAACGTAACGGATCGAATACCAACCCTAACGGCAACAACGATGACAACGGTCAAAACAATGACCCGTTAGGACCAAATGGAGGATCCTCATCGAACGGTGCAATTAACAGAACCATAGACATAGCTCAGCTCCTGCAAGCCTTCATTGCAGCCACTAACAATGCGAACCGACCACCACCCAATGCACATGTGCCTGGACCAATGACACGTGCCCAAGTAATGAACGAGTTTTGCAAACGCCAACCACCAACATTCCATGGAGAACCTAACCCGACCCTAGCAGAAGCCTGGCTGAAGGAAACTAAAGTGATATTCTGAACTCTAGATATCCCTCGAGATGGAGACCGTGTGGCCCTAGCCACATATCGCTGAAAGGAGAGGTGAAGACCCTATTTTGGACCATCCGGATAACGTTGTTTGACGATCTTGTACCTCCCCAATGATGATTATGATCAAGAACAGTCCAGGGTCGATGGTGTGTTTGAGCTTTGAGCGTTCCGAATCTCATCCAAACCCTTTTAAAACCCTTTTCAAGGCTTTCAAGCCAGAGCCAAATGGCCTCAGCAAAACCAAACTTGCTTATGCCAGGGATGTGCTGACGTACGCCAGTAAACTGCCACGTGTCAGTCATCGACCGTTGACTCAGTTTTTACTGGTACACGCAAGTCATATCCTGGCATACGCTAGTCAAATCCAGTCAAAGCATCACTATTCAACCACGTGCTCAGGACTTTTGTGGCCACCTTGACGTAGTCCACAATCCCTAATGATTACATTCGGCTGGCCCGTTCCCTCTCTCTCCTACACCCTCCATCAAGTCAAGTCCCATGCATTTAATGCATGAGAGGCTCTCTCCTAACCTAACCCAACCTTAACCCCAGCTGGTCAGTCCCCTCCTGTGGCCACTCTCCCTCTATAAATACCCCCATTGCATTCATTTGCAAGGGTTTACCAACATTAAGAGTCCAACTTTTTCTCTCCCCTCTTTTGCTCTCTTTCTTCTCCTCCATTGAAAGAGAAAGAAGTGGAGAACTTCCATACACCCCCACACTGCCATTCAGTCACCATCCAACCTCCATCTTCAACCTCAAAGTTCAAAACCATCATCAAACCTCAAACCAAAGTTATACCACCTTTGTGTGGCTTTCTGTTTTTGATCCCTGAGTGGAACCAGAAAGGCCCAGGCTAGTAGTCAATACTAGTCCTGGCCTTAAACTGGTAGAATACAAAGATCGTATAAAATGAGAGATGGCGCACGCCAGTAACATAAAGCCGTACGCCAGTCATGGCAGTACGTGCACCACTAGCGTGGGGATCATTGATCATTATTTCTTACGTATATTTTATTTTCATCACCTTATTGCATGCTAAAAACCAATCTTCCGCTTTCTGTACTTTAGAACTGCTTAGTTGTAGCGTTCAGTACTTGTCCATTATCTGATCTAGAAGGCCTCTGGGATCCCTCTGGTCACGTTTCAGAGGCCGAAGATGCAAAGCCAAACACTGGACAAAATGGTATAACTGGCGTACGGTCTACAATGACTGGCGTACGACAATCAAATCTCATCTAGTGACTGGCCCATGCATTGTAGCTTAGCCTTGGCCTTTGTTTATTTCCCCACACTATTTATAGGGTGTTCCGTTTATTTTATTTCCTTAGATCTATTTCATATGTCTACAAATTGTATATATTTTGCTCTATTAACTGCGTGGTTTGTTCTGGGTGTGCGCTGGTCCATTTCAGAGCCCAGAGGGTTGCAAACAAAGACTATGAGTTCATGGTAAGTGACGTACGCCAATGATGCAGTGGCGTACGCAAGGTTTTGTCAGTATGTAGTGGCGTGGCTAGTGCATACTGATGGGATACTTGCTCACACCCCATGCAGATCAGCGTACCCCACTTTATTCAGGCTACTTTCAGTGCTTGTTCTCAATTTATATCCATTATTACAACCAAATCATCCATAAAGCATTTTGTCACATAACTGCAACTTGTTACAGTCTTAATGTAACAACCCTGATTTTCGGTCAATAAAAATTTCGTTAAATATTTGAATTTTATTTTTATTACTTGGATTTACCTTTAAATTTCTATAAATTGTCAAAATTACGTTTTTGCCCTTGAAATTTGGTTTCTTTGTGCTTTAGCCCGTATAGCAAGCCTAGTTAGCTTCTAACCGGCTAGTTGGAGTAACTAAGCTAGGAAGCTATCTAGTTACTTTTCCCTAACCGCAAAATGACCGTTTTGGCCCCCTTGAACCTTTTGAACATTTTGAACCCTAGAACAAGAATTGATTATTCATTTTCTTTTAAATATTTTTTTTTGGTTTTAATCTTTGTCCATTGGACAATAAATGTTAGGGGAAATATTATCCATTGGATAATAGAAACCCAATTATTTATATTAAAAGGATTCAATGGAAGATTTGAACAAAGTACTAGTAGTTATAAAAAAAATAAACTTTTTAATTACTTTAAAGTACTTTTTGATTATTTTAGTATATAATCTCTCTAGCAACTATTGTCCATTGGATAATAGGAGTTAGGAAATTTATTACCCATTGGGTAATAGCTCCAATCTTCCAACAAGGTACAAGGCTTTGTTTTTATATTCAAGTATTGATTTCCCATGTGATTTTATGCATTAAAATATTGGGGTATGTCTAAAAACCCTAGATTTTCAAAGTACTTTATTGAATAAAATAGTACTTATACTCTATTATTATTTTAATGGGGAAATCTTAAGCCTTTATTTTAATTGATCCTTGGTACTTATGTATATATAGGCATGTGTATATATATGCATATCATATAGGCCTAAATCTCCCTAGGGTACTCAATATATTTGTTTAATGGGGCAAGTGCCTAATTAGAATTCTTTATTAGGGTATTTGATTTGGAAAATCTAGTACTTTGTTCTTCTATATTATTATATATGCATATATATATGTATATAGTGTACTAAGAGAGATATGGGATTTGATCTTCTTACACAATATCTTGTACAATATATCTTTCCTTGAACAAAATCTCCATGAATCAAATCCAAAGGACCAAAATAGCCATGCAAGCCTAGGTTTAGTCTTGATCTTTCAAAGATCTCTTGCCAAGTGTCAAAGAGAGACTTAGAGAGAGAGAGAGGAGAGGGCCAAGCTCTTGCCTATAAATAGAAGGCCATTCCAAAGCTTGAACTCACACCTCAAAGCATTTGTTCTTCCTTCTCTCTAGAAATCTCGGATTTCAGTTCCAGGCAGCCTACTGCCCTTCGAAAATCCTCATTTTTCTCCTGCTTAGAGTAGTTTTTAGAATCAACTTCCTTGTGGAAAGTTGTAGAGCACTTCGAAACCTTGAAGTTAGGCTCAAGAATCACCCCAATAGGTTAAGAAATGACCAAGATATTGGCATCCGAAGTTCAGTAAAATTTCTGGATTTCCATTTCCTGACAGCTTACTGTCACTTCTTTCATCCCCATTTTTCTCCAACCTAAATTCATTTCTAGGATTAACTTTCTTCACAAAAGTTGTAGAGAATTTCTTGAGCTTCGTTCTCGACCCAAGAACGACTCTATTCGGCCAAAGATTGACCGAGTTACTGCCGTCCGAAATTCGGTCCAGATTCGGAAGTTTCACCGCCCGTAAGATTTTCCAACTTGCTTATTCGGCCCCGACTAGTTTCGGATTAAGGTAGTTATCCTTACCTACTTTTCCAAGTATAAAGTAGTTTTTACTCTAATTCTATGTATTGTATAGATCGCATATTGCTTAGAAGTTACTTTGATCGTAGATAAGGTTATCTTTGAAATTGAGAATGCATGTTTTACTTTCAAGATGTTTCAAGCATGATAGTAGTAGTAGTTGGACGATCTTGTTGAATGATTTGTTGTTTACGTATGTGATATGTCCTACCACGGAGTCTTTGCATGTAAACGAGACACGAGAACCGAGAAAGTAGAAACATAACACTTAGGGTGTGGATAATGATGAAATGTGTTTTGAAACCGCGATGTGGCCGGACTTGGTAGCCCATCGTGTGGATTGTGAAAACCGCAACGTGGCCGGACTTGGTAGCCCGTTGTGTGAATGAAAACCGTAATGTGGCCGGACTTGGTAGCCCATTGCGCGGGTTGTGAAAACCATAATGTGGCCGGACTTGGTAGCCCTTTGTGAGTATTGCCAATAGGGCCGGACGTGGTAGCCTTATTGGTAATATGGCTTGGTTATTCATGGAGAGGAGCCAATGCAAGTTTTGTGTGTGCCAATGGGAACCCGGTGCGGCGGAACCATTGTGAGGATACTTGGGAACCCGGAATGGCGGAACCGAGGTTGGGTGTGTATGGCTTGGTTATCCGCGGTATGGAGCCAATGCAAATGATTTTGAAAAAGGTTGATTTGTATATGGAAATGGAGACACGGTCTACGATGAGTTGCGTAGGAGAAATCGGGAAATTTTGGACACCAACGATAGACGATTTACGATGTATGATTGTTAGTGATGTTGTAATTGTTTACAGTCGTAAGGTTGGTTGGGTAGGGATTTCCTATTGAGCGTTGTAGCTCATGGTGTTGCCTTTTTGGTGACCCTGACATATTATATTGGTGGCGACGCCGGTATAATGTGTCAGATCTCTTAGATGAACAGGGCGAGATGTATACCTTGGAGGCCTTCGGAGCTGAGGAGCTTGCCAGGAGGGAGAAGCCAATGGAGCAGTAGTTAGGAGCCTAGTTTCTCCTTTGTTGAATACTTGCACCCCTTTGCAGTATTTATAATGTAATAAACTCTCTTTATTATGTAATAAATGTTTCTTTAACGTATCCTAATTTTGGGGGCGTTACAACTTGGTATCAGAGCTTTAGGTTCAAAACCTCGGCCATGGGTAGAATGGGTAGAACCTTAAGCTAGTTTTGTCTGTTGCACGAACGTGAATTGAGTTTAAGTTTACCGTCCCTAATTGGGTGGAATTCTGTCAAAACAATCTTCGGATTGAAGTAAGGCGCGGAAATTGGCAGTATCGCCGAGCTGGGAATTCCCGAACAATTGGATGATGACTTAAATTAAGGATCGAATATGGAACTTAGAAATTCGAAAATATTTTTGGTATTAGTAAACTTTTGCCTAAAAAAAAAAAAGTTACTAATTGAGCAAATTTTTTTTTTATAGTTCGTGGAGGAGCCGTTCTTGTGTAAATATTTTGAATTGGGGTTCGAGAGTGGGAGCCCAGCCTAGCACCGAATGGGTACTGGGCATAGCCCATTTGGCCGGCAACCACACTCCCCCCTAAACTTCAAATTTCAAAATTTTACCTCCAAAACATTTAAACTTCAAATTTTAAACTTTAAACTTTTTCCCTCCTCCACCCACCTTTTCAGCCCCTATATATACCCCACCACCACTTCCATTTCTTTATCCCTCTCACCATCTTAAAATCCCTCCAAACCGAGACCCCCTTGTACCGAGCCATGGCGAACCGACGTCGAGGATTTCCGGAAGACGCCTTGATCCGAGAAATGGAGCGAGCCGAAATCCTCTTAACGATCCAAAACCTATGGTTGCAACTCTTCGCCCTCATCATCTTTTGTGCTGTGCTTACAATAGCCATGCCACGGTGGTTCGCCGTGAATAACCGTGCCAACACCTTCTGGTATTGGGCTCTCGTCGTGTCCGTCGCACTCGCCGCAATCATACAGGAGTACGAGCGTCGTTTGCGCCAAGCTTACCACGATAGATGGTAGAAAATTTCGAGGATGGGCGAGACCCGAAGCCGGCGACTCCAATTAGGCCGATTGTAATCTTTTGGAATGTAGGATGTGGTAGAATCGTTTTCAACTTGTGTTAGGAAAAATCTCGTGTCTCTACTTGCCTTGTAGTAAACTTCTATGCTTGTGTTGTTGTTTTTCTTATCTATGAAAACTTGCTTTATTTTTAAAGAGTACCGTTGCACACTATTTGTTAAACTACTTTTGATCCTTAGAAGGAAGCGTGGTACGTGGCTAAGGCCAACATTGCGTTTCTCTCTTATTCAAATCAATCTTTGGCATTCTTCATTTGGATCGATGTTGGCTAGCTCCGTTGAGGTGTTTTGGGTAACCGGCACAGTTTACTTGAGCCCGGGGTCCTCAAACGCCCAACAACCTTGGATGATGATGAGTCGTAATACCGTTTGACCATTGCTTTGCTACACGCATTGCAGTGGGAGGTATACCGCGGCTCTAGTCAAACGAACCCCATTTAAACCAAAACCGGCCTCTACATGCGTACAAAGCACTAGAACCTTCCAACCTAAGACAGGAACCCGCAGGGTAGGATTACTTGCATCTAACCCCCATAAACTGTCTATGTGTTATTGCTTTCCATATCGCATGTTTGTACATACATTCATCCCGTCTTGCGTAGGAGCATGCTAGTGCGGCTTTTAGGTTGTCAAGTTCGTCTTATGCCCATTAGGACGTTGCCTTGAACCGATGAAGAGTCGCGCACCGCGAGGGTGCGCGTTGTCAAAATTCAAAATCCTTTGATCAACAAAACTTTGAGAAATCAATGCTTCCTAAGACCTCGTCTAAACCCAGTCGAAGTTTCAAACGGAAAACCAGGCACAATGGAGGGAATGTTGTGATACTTACACCATTCAGGTTAAAAGTGCTAATCACTCACACCGCTTAGGCTCCGGCACAGTGTTGCTTACGCCGCTTCGGTTATGGTGTCATGACATCTACACCCAATTGTTCTAGACTCCAGCATTGAAACTTCGAAAGGAGTAGCCAAGTCTTAGGCAGTTTTGACATCTCTTAGTGTTAGTTGGTCCAATCAAGGATACATCTGTCGAAAAGAAATCTGAGGATTCGAGCAGCGTCCGAATGTTCTGAGTCAGACACTTTCTAGTCTAGAGTCTAAGAGGACACTGATGACGTTGACATGCGCATTTTCCTTTTTTTCAATCCCTTCAAAATAAACTGCTGCAGGCTATCAATGAGCTCTTATACTTTGCTGTCTAGCTGCACCATGGGAATCTCCGAGAACAAGGGCCAAACCTACTTGGGAATGTCTGCCGGGTCCGTCTGAGGGTTTGTTTGGGGGTTTGTTTTTTTGCTCGTCGAAACAGAAGCCCAGGCCTGTACTCTGTCAAGGGAGGACTCACCATCTACTACTCCACACGAATCTCCTCCGTCCTCTCCATCCCCGCCCACATCTCCGAAAGTGGTCAAGACAGAAACCTTAGACATGGCAGAAACTTCGCCGCCAAATCTTGCTACAATCCTAGCCGATCTCCAGCACAACTTGGCTGTCATGCAACAAAGGGCTGACCAAGCCGATACTACCATGGCCAATCTGCAGGCTCTCATTAACGAAAGGCTCCCGGCTAGAAGGGTATGTGGAGAAAGACAAGAGCGTGAGCCTGTAGCCGAAGAAGCTCTTGTAGTCGAACATCCTGTCGCGAATCCGAAAATGGCTGCTCTAATCGCCAAAATGGCAAAACTTGAGGAAACTGTTTCTAAGTCTGAAAAGATCAGTGCTGGGGGTTTGGACATGGACCATCTCTACCTTTTTCCAAATGCTTGGCTACCAGAAAGGTTTAAAATGCCAGACTTTGCGAATTTCGATGGAACGAATGATCCAAAGACGCACCTCTTGGTTTATCATGGTGCAATGAAACTGCATGGGGTCGAGGAAGAAGCAATGGCTCAGTTGTTCCCACAAACTCTAGCCGGTCCCGCCTTTCAGTGGTTCCTCTCTCTGGATATCTCCAAGCACCGGACATGGAAAGATATCGGTGCAGCTTTCAACGCCCAGTATGGTTACAATGCCCAGCTCAAGATGACCACTCGAGAGTTGGAGTCAACCAAGATGAATGCAAAAGAGTCTTTCGCAGACTTTATCAAACGATGGAGGGCCAAAGCAGCCATCATGACTGATCGACCAAGTGAGAAGGATCAGATCCGTATCATCTCTCGTAATCTACAACCGAATTTTGCCAAAAATCTGGTACTGGTTCAAAGGGCCAATTTCGACCCCTTCTTCGAATCCGGCCTTGCTATTGAGGAAGCTCTTCAAACTGGGGTTCTACCGCGAAGTGACACTCCTTCCTCCACCTCAGGATCAAAGTCCAAGACTCGTGCTTACACAGGGAGCAGCACTGCCCTGTTTGGCGGCAGCAACTTCGCCAATGCAACATCTGCCAGCAACAATGCTACTAAGGATTCCAACCACATCGCCGATGTCAACCAAGTGCAAACCCCTCCGAAACCTTGAAACCGAAACCAGCCCCGAAACTTTACCAAATTCGAAGCTCCACTGTCCCAGGTGCTAGAAAGTTTGGTCAAGTCTGGCCACCTCAGGCCATTGGCTCCAACCCTACTTCCCCAAAATCCATCTCCTAGCCACAACTCGAATGCCTTCTGTGCCTATCATCAGATGCCCGGCCATTACACTGATTCTTGTTATCGCCTCCGTCATGCGATACAAGATCTGGTGGACAATGGCACCCTTCCAACCCCCCCCCTCCAAGCCTAATGTAATCACCAACTCCATGCCACAGCACAACGATAACCCTCAAGTCAACCAGATAACCCTCACCTCCATTATAATCTAGCCCAGCTCCACTATATTCAACCCCACTGACCATATAACCTCAGATTACTACCCCAAACCCGTTGTAGCCTTCCCAGAGGACTTCAGCGTCAGCATGCTGGCAGTTGGTTGGAACATGGAAGACAGGGCCAAGGAATGGGAAGAACACGCATATATAATAATATAGAAGAACAAAGTACTAGATTTTCCAAATCAAATACCCTAATAAAGAATTCTAATTAGGCACATGCCCCATTAAACAAATATATTGAGTACCCTAGGGAGATATAGGCCTATATGATATGCATATATATACACATGCCTATACATACATAAGTACCAAGGATCAATTAAAACAAAGGCTTAAGATTTCCCCATTAAAATAATAATAGAGTATAAGTACTATTTTATTCAATAAAGTATTTTGAAAATCTAGGGTTTAGATATACCCCAATATTTTAATGCATAAAATCACATGGAAAATCAATACTTGAATATAAAAACAAAGCCTTGTACCTTATTGGAAGATTGGAGCTATTACCCAATGGGTAATAAATTCCCTAACTCCTATTATCCAATGGACAATAGTTGCTAGAGAGATTATATACTAAAATAATCAAAAAGTACTTTAAAGTAATTAAAAAGTCTATTTTTTATAACTACTAATACTATGTTCAAATCTTCCATTAAATCCTTTTAATAGAAACAATTGGGTTTCTATTATCCAATGGATAATAGTTCCCCTAACATTTGTTGTCCAATGGACAAAGAATAAATCCAAAATAATTAAAAGAAAAAGAATAATCAATTCTTGTTCTAGGGTTCAAAAGGTTCAATGAGTTCAACGAGGGGCAAAACGGTCCATTTACGATGACTAGATGGCTTCCTAGTTCGATTACTCCAACTGGTCGATTAGAAACTAACTAGGCTTGCTAAGTGGGCTAAAGAGCAAAGAAATCAAATTTGAAGGGCAAAAACGTAATTTTGACAAACCACAAGGAAAATGAAATTCAAATATTTATCGAAATTTTTAACGACCAAAAATCAGGGTCGTTACAAATTTGAAAGATGAGGATGACCCCCGTATGATGCAAATTGGTTCCATTTTGTCCCCGGAAAACCACGCTGGCACAGTCGAAATGCTCAAGGAATACTTCGAAGTTTTTGCTTGGTCTCACGCAGATATACCCGGTATAGATCCTGAAATAGTGCAGCACCGAATCCCGTTAATGCCAAGGGCTGTTCCGTTCAAACAGAAGATTCGCAGAATGAGGCCGGACTGGGTTCAGAAGATCAAGGAAGAGGTCACCAAGCAGATTGATGCAGGATTTTTGAGGGTCGCCGAATATCCCCAATGGGTTGCTAACATTGTACCCGTTCCTAAGAAAGATGGGAGAATTCGAGTCTATGTCGACTTCGGGGACTTGAACACAGCAAGCCCCAAAGACAGTTTTCTCTTGCCACACATTGACGTGCTTGTGGACAACATGGCGGGGCATGCTTTGCTCTCGTTTGTCGACTGATTCGCAAGATACAACCAGATCTTCATGGCTCCAGAGGACCAGGAGAAGACAACGTTCATCACTGAATGAGGGACTTACTGCTATGTGAAGATGACGTTTGGTCTGAAGAACGCTGGATGTACCTCAGACAGTGATGAACGAGGTTGGGTGTGTTTGGCTAGCGCAGGAAAGGGAAAGTAAGGCCGAGAAAGCTATCCGCGTTAATTCTTGAATTACGTTAATTCTCGAGATACCGGAACGGCGGAATCGAGGTTGGGTGTGTTTGGCTTGGTTATCCGCGTTACGGAGCCAATGCATTGTTGTGCCAATGGGAACCCGGTGCGGCGGAACCATTGTGAGGATACTCGAGAGCCCGGAACGGCGGAATCGAGGT
>BPLS01000163.1:1927983-1941157 GCA_019656275.1 Rhododendron kiyosumense
GTAATAAATCTCTTTTATTAACGTACCTAAAATTAGGGGCGTTACAGGGATCAAGATGCGGCCAATTGTGATCGACCAGAGGGATCTGCCCGCTTATGAATATGTCAACGCCATCGATGATGGCCTACCCTGGTACCACAATATCTGGAATTTTGTGGAGCACGGAGAGTTTCCCGCTGGGGCTACCAAGAAGGATCGAATCGCCCTGCAATGCCTGGCCGCTCAGTACATCGTCTGTGGGGGCAAGTTGTATCGAAGGTCTCACTGCGGAATGCACAAGCTATGTGTGAACGGTGCTGAAGCGATAAGGATAATGGGGGAGATTCATGAAGAAGTCTGTGGTCCTCACATGAGTGGCGTCATGCTCGCCAGGAAAATCCTCAGGCAAGGCTATTATTGGTCTACAATGGAATCACAGTGCATTGATTACGTGCGGCATTGTTACAAATGCCAAATCCATGCTAACTTGCAGCACGTTCCTCCGTCTAAGCTATATGGCATGACCTCGCCTTGGCCTTTCTCAGTGTGGGGCATCGATGTTATTGGCATGATCAGACCTTTTGCTTCAAACGGCCACAGGTTCATATTGGTAGCCATCGATTATTTTACTAAGTGGGTTGAAGCTGAATCGTACAAAACCTTGACAACGGTTCAAGTCACGCAGTTCATTCGAAAGAACATCATCTACCAGTATGGCGTTCCCCAGGCTTTCGTGTCGGATAACAGAAGTCACTTCAAAGGTAGGGTTTTAGAGTTGTTCGAGGAGTTCAAGATCGAAATCCACCATTCCACAACCTATCGTCCACAAACAAATGGAGCAGTTGAGGCCGCAAATAAGAATGTCGAGATGATCATCAAGAAGACCGCTGAATCTGCAAGGGATTGGCACGAGCTGTTACCTCTGGCACTCTGGGGGTACCATACATCAATCCGCACTTCCACAGGTGCAACTCCGTTCTCCCTAGTTTATGGAATGGAGACAGTACTTCCCATTGAGCTTGAAATCCTATCTCTGAGAATCATGGCTGAAAATGGTCTTGAGGAAGCTGAATGGCGGAGTAGAAGGTTCATGTTGTTTGATGAGAGGAGGCTCCAAGCGCTGTATCATGTTCAAGGGTATCAACGTCTAATTGCCTGTATCATGTTCAAGGGTATCAACGTCTAATTGCCTGAGCATTTAATAAGAAGGTGAAGTCGAGAGGTTTAGTCGAAGAGGACATGGTTACAAAGGAGATTCGGGCTCCAGTGTTCGATCCCTATGGGAAATTCCGGCCGAAGCGTTCTGGGCCGTACATCATCAAGACCATCCTATCTGGGGGTGCTGCTAAGCTCATCGATCTCGACGGAAATGAATTCAACACTCTGGTCAACCTAGATTAGCTTAAGGGCTATTATCCCTAAGAGATGTTCATTGGGTCGAAAACCACAAGGGTGGGCGATTTCAAGCAAAAGTTAGAGCAGCCTGCTAGACCGAAAACCTAAGGAGGTGGTCTAGGCAAAAATAAATAGGCAAAAGTCGAAAGCTCACTAGACCAAAAACCTGATAAGGCGGTTCTAGACAAAAGTTAGAGTGTAAAAGGAGAGGTAAAATACACGAGTGAACTTTAGCTTGAACTACGTTCTGACCTGATTCTCTGAAAAGAGATATGTAGGTTGTCTCTCCTTGAGACCTGGTCATATTCCATCAAGTTGATCCATGGTTTGACATTTCGGCTTCGCATCAAAAGCCGGAAAAGTTCAATGGCAGGTTGAAGCTGTATTGGAAAATCAAAAGGGGGAAACCTTTCATCTTTCAACTTTATTGCAAATCACTACTTCTAATACACAAGCTGAGCATAAAAGCCTTAAAACAATGAAGCTTGAAAAAATAGAACAAAATGCTTGAGAAGCCTAATGCCTCACAGCTTATTTTAAGTACAGCAAAATGGTCCAGAGTCGGTCAATATTTTCTCTTGTGTGCACATCTGCTCTTAGCCACTGTCTATAGTGATTTCTCAGCCGAGGGGAAAAGTCCGGTACTTCTGCCTGGAGAATCCTAATGTAACGCCCCGAATTTTAGGGTATGTTAAATAAGACAATTTTATTGAAATTTCAAAATAGAGTCTAGCTCTTTATTACATCGTAAACCTTACAAAAGTACTTTTGTTCAAATAACAGAGGGATCTAGGGTTCCTAACTACAGTTCTTCTTGCTTCTCCATTCTAGCCAGCTCCTCGGCTCCGAACGCCTCCAAAGTGAATAGTTCGTCCTGTTCGTCTATCAAATCTGACATATTATACCGTTGTCGCCACCCATATAATATGTCAGGGTCACCACAAGGCAACACCATGAGCTACGAAGGCTCAGTAGTATAATCCTAATACTAGCATCGATTTCCATATGATAAGTACATAAGCAGTGATAAAAGACAATAGCGCTAACAATTGCTTTATGATTACCATTGGTGTCGACTCATCGTGAACCATATTGTTATTACCCTTTTCAAAAACACCCTTTTAACTCACCCAACCTCAGTTCCGCCGTTCCGGGTTCTCGAGTATCCTCACAATGGTTCCGCCGCACCGGGTTCCCATTGGCACACATTTGCTTTGGCTCCTCTCCGCGGATAACCAAGCTATACCTCACCATGGTTCCGCTATTCCAGATTCCCATTGGAACACACACACATTTCTCGTAATGCCACCAACACTGGTCATTACGTAGTTTCGAAAATATTTTCCAACCGGGAAAACACAACTTCCTTGTTAAACACACCCTAGGTGCCATGTTTCTACTTTTCTCGGTTTTCTTGTCTCGTTCTCATGTAAGACTCCGCGTGTGAGACTTTTCATACAAACATGCATTTAATCAAAGCCTTGAAATTAACACAACAAGTTCATCCAACTCTAGGTACATAGCATGCTTTGAAACATCTTGAAAGTAAAACATACATTTTCAATTTCAAAAGATAACCTTATCTTACTTTAGTAGAACGATCAAAGTTACATCCAAAACATCATACAACTTATACGAAACATAGAGTTGAAATGTAAAATTACTTTATACCTGAAAAATAGGTAAGGATAACTACCGTTCTTCAAGGCGGTGTTGGCTACGGAAGATTTGGTCGTCGGTTTGGATTTTGGCAGCGTAACGGCCCTCGGATTGCTTTGAAAGGAAAAGATTTGTATTTCTTTTCCTAGAAACAACTTTCTAAACTTAACTACACTACTTTAAGGATCGATGGATGGTATTGGAAGTGATTTGGTGGTTTCGCTCAAGAACTCTCAAGAACAAGGAAATGTTTTTGAACTTATAACAAGGATACTTGAATTTCTAGAGAGAAGGAAGAGCAAGTTGCTTTGAGGTGTGAGTTCAAGCATAGAATGGCTCTCTATTTATAGGCAAAGGCTTGGCTCTCTCTCCCTCTACATGGCCGGCCCCCCTCTCTCTCTCTCCAAAGCTCAAATTTTGACATTTGTCATGCCATAATGGAAGATCAAGGTAGAATCCTAAGGTTGCATGGCTAGGGTTTGTGCTAGATTTGATTCTTGAATCAATTGAATGGTGGAGATGAGAATTGTACAAGATCTAAGGGTTTAACAATCGAAGGGAGTACAATGGAGTTAAGATTTAGCTTGGAAGAGAAAAAATCCCAAAGATTGGAAGTACATAAGTAGTTCAATGCCAAGTACACAACAAATCTCCCTCCCTCTCTTCCTCCCAACCGGCCCCCCTCTCTCCCTCTCTCTCCCACGGCTCTCTCTCCTCTCTCTCCCTCTCACTCTCTTGCTAAGTACATATATGTATATATACATGTGCTATATTGCAAGAAAAAGAAATAAAAAAGTAGTTCTTTTTTGTACTTAATATCAAAAGTAGTCTTTAAGTCTAGGATTTGCCCACCAACTAATAAATAGGCATAGGGTACTTTAGGTAATATTCTAACCATCTAGGTACTAATATATATATATATATATACACATACACTTGTACAATGGGTGGTTCAAAATCCCAATAAAAAAGTAATAAAGGGTATATTGGGAATCTTGGTACCATGTACCTTTATATTAAAATAATGAAAATAATGAGTACTTTCCCATGTGGTTAAAGGAAAAAGATTAGTTTAATAAACCCCATGGTACCTTGAAAGATTCACCCTTTTAACCATTGGGTAAAAATTTTCCTAACTTCTATTATCCAATGGATAATAGTTATTAGGTCACTTTTAATATTAAAATAATAAAAAAGTACTTTAAAGTAAGTATACTTTTAATATAAACAAATGGGATTCTATTATCCAATGGGTAATAGTTTCCCTCACATTTATTGTCCAATGGACAAAAAATACAACTAAAGTGATTAAAAGAAAAAAGAATATTAAATTCTTCGTCTAGGGTTCAAAAGGTTCAAAAGTTTCAATGAGGGGCATAACGGTCATTTTACGGTGACTAGATGGTTTCCTAACTTAGTTTCTCCAACCGGAGGGTTAGAAGCTAAGTAGGACTAAAGTGCAAGAAACGAAAATTGAAGGGCTAAAGTGCAATTATAACAATTACCGAAATTTAAAATAAAATTCAAATATTTAACGAAATTTTTAACGACCAAAAATCAGGGTTGTTACGCCTAAGGCTCCAGCGCCTCTAATAGCCTTTGAGTGTTTGACTATTAAAGTTGGGGACGCGGAAGTTCCCGGTGCTGATACGGTTGTTCTCTTGGGGAGCACCCAATTGTCGAAGGATGCGACCAGGGATGTAAAAGGTGAAGCTGGTCAGCCCTGCGATGACCATCCTATGAAAGCCGTCAGAATGGGCAGCCATGTCCGGAAGGTCCAGCCAAGGACACCTCTAGGTGATTTCATCGGGCTGCATCTGTTGCACGAACTCATACCAGCCTGTAACATCCAAATCAGGGTATCTCATCTCCCTCTGGTGGATTCTCTTTAGGAACAAATTCCAACCCGCCACTGGTGGATGCAGTAGGTTTAGCTTGTCCGATAGCCACAGCTGCATGAGCGAAAAGACAAAAGAAGTCAGATAAAGCCTGAGCGAAAAGACAAGTAAAGAACTAGGGAGCAGCCTTAGCCGAGTGTCGAGGTAAAACGAGAATGTGCGAAAAGCAAGAAAAAGTTGAGCTGAGTGAATTTACCTGAAGCAAAAGTGGGCTCCCACTGAAGACGACTGACTGGCTTGTGCATACCAAATCCAAACCCATGAGTGTCTCAACCAAGACCAAAGGGATCACATTCCTTCGTGTTCCCATCTGAGCAACCATGCTCACAAGTAGAGGGCTAACCCGTCTGTCAGAAGGCACAAACAGGTATGCAGCTAGCAGATAGATCACTAAGGCGAAACGGCGCCGGGCTTGCACGATTTCACTGTCCAAGTCATCGTTTGGACTTTACCTCTCGATCAGCCGCATGATATTCACCTGGCCGCCCTCGAGAATAGTGTTCGCCAAGCCTCGAGAGATGTTGAGCGAGGTAGCAAGCAGCCCGGGCATGCTCACTTGATATGGTGGGACAACGAGTGTCGGGGACGAGTAGGTGCGAAGGTACGCCTAGAATTCCTCAATGGTGGGGCATATTTCGTGATCACCAAAGCGGAAGACATGGACATCAGGGTCCCAAAACCTGAGGGCAGCCCATAAGAGTGCTGGGCGAAGTGGCACATGCCGGAGATAACGAAATGAAGCGAGGCCGTGATATTGGAAATTGAGCCAATCAACGCTCAAAAATTGCACTAACCAAGGCCGGAGCAAAGTTGGGAGGGGATTTTCCATAAGAAGGGCTACAATATGCTGAAGACAGGGGAACCAATGAAGCTGTGAAAGCCACAATGTATTCATCTCAGCTTTATAGGCCATAGTGGCCGTATCATTTCATAGGATTCATGAAAGCAAGTAGCTAGCATCCAAGGATCATTAAAGTAAAGGACTCTGCCTTCTGAGGGCTTAGAAGCCGTGTGCAAACCGTGTGGGAGCAAAAACAAGAAACCCCTTGTAAAAGGACAATTGCCCAGACAAGTGGATCTGCATCCCAGATACCTAGCGTACGCCAACCTTTTACTGGCGTATGCGTGTCCCCCACATTCTGGCATACGGAGCCACAAACCTGGCGTACGCCAGTAAGGTTCACCAGAAACCAGTTTGCAGCAGCTACTACCTCCGCATAGTCGTTTTCAGTTTCGGGGCTTGCTTTGGCTGATTATTGATTCCTACAAGTCACAAATGATGTATGGGACTATAGCAAGGTGTCGAATTCCAAAAGCCATGCCCGATGAAGATCTCGGACCCTCGGCGACCCGTTTCAAGTTCAAATCAAGGATACGGAGGGTCAAAACTCGTTTCAGGGGCTTTCGCCAAGTTTTGTTATGCCGTACACATCATATAGGCCTTATATGACTGTGCAGGGGTGTCGGTTTCAGTCCGGGACATAATCGAGTTATCTTTTGCGTCTTATGTCCATTTTTGCGACATTTCTAGTATTTTCCGGTTTATTTCTCGTTTTGGGGCGTTTTTCTCCAATTCCGTCAATTTGTGCAGGCCGTTATATGTCTATTTAACCTTTCAAAAGTGTCAGTCTCTCCCGTTTTGGAGGATTTTGAGTTTTGGCCCATTAATGCCCAAAATTTCTTTATTCTCCGCGTGTCTAAAGATATGTGTCGTATCCTAGGGCGTTTCTACCCCTTTTCCTTCGAGCTAGATCAATCATGTGCGTGCGCAAGTGTCTCTTGTCGATTCAGATCATTTGTCAATGCATGTTGAACATTGTTGGATGGTTTATTCTTTTCCGTTACACAGACTGCACCAAAAGGAAATCGATAAACAGGAAATGCAGATATTATATACTATCAAGTCAAGTATCCAAAATTCAAAAAGCAAATCTGTATCAAAACGGCACAACGGCCCGAACAAAATCAAAATATACTAGACACACTAGCCTAAAGTCAAAAGGCACGCAGGCCTCATCTCAGAATGTCAAGTGTCAAGTTTCTAAATGTGTCAAATCAAAAAAGCAGCAAAGTAGACAGAGGCTCAACGATAGCCCTCAGTCGTCAAAAAGGTCCCCAGAGCTGAAAAATGGATTAGCAAACAGAGTTCAATACTAGGAGAAATCAAAACGGGAAAAGAAGCAAAGGAAAAGGATGAATACCTCAAGCACTCGGTAGTGACCACCAAGAATGAAGCTCTTGTCCCATGAACAAGCTCCAAGGTTGCCATATAAGGTGGCGAAAGCAGATGCTCCCCAATCAAACTCCCTAATGGCTTCCAAATGCTGCAAAGAAGCCAAAAATTGTGTATGCACCGAACTATTCTTGTTTGCAAACAAAGTTTGCCCGATCAGATAGAGAAGGAAAGCTCGTGTTAGCTACTGGACGTTAACCTGAGTAAGGATGTCAGCCTTTGTGAAAGTCTTGTTCAGCCAAGCAACATCAACATGACCTCGGGAGTGAAGAGGAGGCACTTTGCCGAAGAACCACTTCAAAGCCCCTACTTTCTCCCAAAGCCTGGGATCAACCCGAAGAGGAGCTCCACTACTCGCAGGCCGGTTAGCAAAGAGAAGTCGCCTGGTGTGATCGTTATCTCACCGGCAGAAGCAAAATGGAATGTGTTGGTAATATCCCATCACCTCTCTACTAGCGAGGTCATTTGCGACCAATCCATCTTTGGAAAATTGAGACCCATAATGAAAGTCGCAAAACCAGTAGCACATACTAACTCCCGAGCTGATTTCGGCAATGCCAAAAACCACTTATGCACCTCTTTGCCTCCGCTGCTAGCCTTTAATCTCCTATTTCTCTTCAAAGTCCAACAAAAGGGAGTTAATCTCATGATTGCATAAACAAATAAACAGCTAGGGGCATCAAATTAACATGCATTGCCTAAGCAGGGGGCACGATTGTTTTAGTCTCCTTTAAATAAAACAATTTCAACCCAACTGCAGGAAACTTACTGAAACATTGAGGACACTCAAGTGCTGCTCAGGCTCTCTATGAACCAACTCAGCCCCCTAGCCACCCACAGGAAGGTGGTATTGCAGGAATCCGCCAAAACCCAACCTACGCGAAGGAAGAACATAGGTATCGACATCAAACAAGCTAGGCTCCTCAATTGCCTCTTCATTGGATGAAGGATACTCACACCTACATGGGGGATGTGAAGACGAACCCGCAATGTCTTTAGAGGAGGATGGCGGCAAGTCGCCGGCTTCAAAAGGTGGTGTGGCCATTATGTTCAAGACAAGCAAAAGAGAAAGCAAAAACCGAGACCGGCGATGATGGTAGTCAAAACCAACGGTGGTGGTTGGACGAACGACGACGGCCGGACAACGGTGGTCGGAAGAACAAGGGTGGAGGGGGTTTCGGACGAGAGAAAAGAAAAGGAGGAGAAAAGATTAAATGAACCATAAGATCAATTAAATCGAACTTAAATCGATTTTCCGACTTTTGGCTTTCTCACGACCGAGATATTGATTCCTCGGCCGATACATCAATTATTTGGTCGAGAGATCAATCTTTTGGCCCCCCTAATCAATCTCCCATAGCCTAGTTGATTTTGCTCAATACACCAATGCAAGCTCTGGGTCCAAGACCAATAGAAGCAATGATGGAGTTAGTCTTAGAGGCATGCCCAAGCACGAAAATGCCAAGCACCAGCGTTAAGCCCACTTTGGAATCCTTCAAGCCCGAGCTCTGACGACTCCAATTACCATACTCCGGAAGCGCCATGACTGTCAAAGCCTGTATTCACCATCAGCAGCTCTAAGTTCACCCAGCAATCCCGAGCTCATCACATCAATAGCTTAATCTCAATAGCTTCATGCTCACAATCTTAGTGGCTCTACGCCCGTATCCACCATCTCAAATGACTTTACGCCTGTATCCTCTATCTCAGCAGCTCTAGAGCTTGCTATCAGTTAGCACCAAGCTCAACAACACCATGCTTGCTATTGTCAAGCTTACCATCATATCCATTAGTTCTATGCTTACTCACTTAGGAGCTCTAAGCTTGCCTAGCAGCCTCGAGCTCATCATCTTAGCAACTTCACTCACCCAGCAGCTCTATGCCAACGCCCACTATTCAACAGCTCTACGCCCATAACTCAGCGGCTCCAAGCCCACTACTCAGCGGCTCTACGCCCACTATCTTATCAGCTCAGTAGCACCTGTGCTCTTCTTCACTGTGTCAAGCCACTCTATTAGCAGTTCAGGAGCTTTAAACAAATGCTTGGTTCAGCGGCTCTATGCCTATATTCACTACTCAGCGGCTCTACACCGATAAACTCAGCGGCTCTACACTCGTATTCACTACTGCTCAGCGACTCCAAGCCCTTTATCTCAGTGGCTCTATGCCCACCATTTCAGTGGCTCTAAGCCCATTATCTCAGAGGCTCTAAGCCCACTATCTCAACTGGCTCTACGTCATAACAATCCTCAATGGGCTCCACGCCGCCCCAACCACCAAGATATCATCTGTTCTCAAGCTCTACGCTTGAATGCTCAAAATTCAACATTTTGAATGCTCGAAGCTCTTTGAATGCCCAACCACTGTGTACTGGATGCTCAAGTTCTATACATGAATGCTCAAACTCTACGCTTGAATGCCCAACCACTGCGTACTGGATGCTCAAAGCCTGTACTTTGAATGCTTGGATTCAACCGTCTGAATGCTCGAGCTCTACGCTCTGAATGCTCAAGTCCTAAACTTGAAAGAAGCTCTGCGCTTAAATCAAACACACACGCACGGGCCCGTGCACATAAGCATCAAATTACATCACCATTATCACATCGAGTCCGCATCACCACATCTATTCATATCTATTTAACCATTGTCACATATACATATTCTGCATCTCTTTCTCACTCATAAAACAGGTCAATCATGCAATCAACTGGCTCTGCGCCTCAATTTTATTGATCGGTCCAGTGCTTCGATCCTTTGGCTCTACGCCAAAATTTATGATGGAAAAGCTCCGCACACGGACCATCAGAATGCAACCAGCTCTACGCTTCGGTTCAACCACCTCAAAGCTCTAAGCTTCAACTTCTCAGGCTCCCGCCTTACGAATGCAGCTGGCTCCGCGCCTTGGATCTATCACTTCAACCTTTAAGCTCTAGCTCCTCAGGCTCCCACCTTATGACTGCAACCGGCTCCGCGCCTCGGTTCCCTCATCTCAAGCTCCATGCTCTAGTTACTAGCCATCTGCCCCCATATCTCAAAATTTGGCATCCAACTCGTCTCCAGAAGATGGCTTGGGTTCCGTCCCATATCTCAAAACCGGTGTCCGATTCATCCCCAGTAGATGGTTTGGATTCCACCCAATTATATCAATTCCATCAAGCTCATTTACAAGGATAGGCTAGTCTACTGAGCTCCCCTCAATCAAAGTAAGGATGATCATGAAAAACAAATGACTCACCCGCTGTGTATTGATCTACCCCAAAATACTGAAGATGCTCTTCGCAAGAATTTCCCCGGCAGCTCGGCGCTCCTTCAACTATTCTCTGCCAAAATCTTGGCATAGCTCAGGTACATCGCTCAAAGGCTTGGTATGGCCTGATGGCAAATTTCTCCTCTAAAGCTCTGCGCTTTTGTTTTTGGTGGCTCCGAACTACAATTGGTCTGAATTTCCCTATAGAATATGTAGGCAGCCTCCTGGCTCAACCATAACAAAAACCTTTTCCAAAAACCCCTTGGAATAGTGGTTGGACCAAATTGAGTTGCTTTTTACAGCTTAGACTCTTACTCAAACATATCTCGCGATCCGTCTAAGTTCAGTCAAAGAAGGGCATCTGTAGACACCCCAATTTAGCCTAACGATTATTTCAAGTCCCACTTTGGGGACCATCTCGATGATGATATGGATACAGTGATTGATGATTGACTTCTCGTGAACCCATGGACTTATGGTAAGAACTTCTAGCCACTTAGAGGACCCAATCCAGAGCCAAATAGCCTTTCAAACAGAAATACAAAATCCTAGGGAAATCTATCTTTCGGCCGTAACATCGATCAATCACACGGCCTCAACATCAATTCTTCACCCGTGAAGCCTATTGCTCGAAAATCTCCCTGAGAGATCCATCTTTCGGCCGCTAGATCTATCCTTCGGTCGCAACATCACTTCCTCGGCCGCCAGATCGTCTATTCTCCAAATTCTGAAACGTTCTGTCAATCGTTTGATCTGTTCACTAACCCTAGTAGCCAAATCCCAATGCGTTCGGGCTATGTTAGAGGATTACCATAAGGAGTTCGTGTTGCCTTATAACTCCAATTCAATCTTTCGATTTTGATTGGTTGAGGTGTGTCATCCCTATGCCTATATAAAGTAGCCCATACAACCACAAAATTGATAAGTTCACACACCCTCTAGCCACGAAACTCTGCTGAAATACTCTCTCAAATCCCCTCTACAAAAGCCCTAACCTCCCGAAGGCAGCCGCTAATCCGATGGTCAAACCCCGAAGTTCAAACCCTAATCCTAGGGTTTCTCAAGAAGCAAAAATCAATCAATCACGATCAAATCCAAAGCAATCAAACAACTAAGGGATCAAGGTGGTGAGGCCCAGGGGCCTTCAGTTCGTTTTACTTTCTGTTTAAACATTAATCGTATTGTCTTTGATTATCTGTTAATCGTATAGTCTGGTGTGAGGAAGAATATCAACGGGGTCTTCGATCCATCAGCCGGTACATCAAACCAGGAGGATCCCTTGGCCGTGACATCCATTCACCGGCCGCGAATCCATCTCTCTGGGACATGTTTGTTTTATTCTGTTTTCTGATGAATGCTTTCAATTATTGTCTCGGCTCACCTTTAACTGTTTAAAGGCTAAAAATAGATTACGTGTTAGGATTAAATAAAGCATGTGCTGATCATATGTCGAACAACTATGGCCGGTCTTACGACTGGGCAAATATGGGTGCCTAACACCTTCCCCTTATTATTCTTTTGGCTCCCGTACCCAGAATCTCTACTTGTTTTTCCTAGTTTTATAAACTAGGTGGCGACTCTGTTTTGATGATTACCGCTATCATGTGGCGATGTTCCTAGCCATAGGAATATCCACGATCGTGGTTTATGAAGTGGGAAGCAAACAAACAAACGATAATCAATCTGTATAGCGATGCCCCGCTTCAGGGAGGTGTCTACATATTGGCGAAAAAATTCAAAATGGTGTTGTGGAGGTGGTTTAGTGGCGGCAGAGGTGGTGGTGAGTGTACACACACACACACACACGCAGAGTTATCTTAAAGATAGGAGGGGAGGGAGTGGCAGAGGTGCAGTGGTGTTTGTACCTCTGGTGGTGGAGGCTATGGAGATAGAGGGAAAAGATGGAAAAGGGCTATGGTGTCAATTGAGGAAAAAAGTGTAATTTTAGGAATAGTTTTAGGTGTTTTGAGGGAGGAGGGGTATAATGGGCAGATTTGGTAAATTTAGTGGGTTGCGTGGAGAAAATTATATTTAAAATATGAGAGTGGGTTGTATGAATAAAGTGGATTGTATGCAAAAAATAATAAATTGCGAAAAACGGCACCCGAAAAAAAATATAAGATAATGATGGGTCGTAATCTAAAATTAATAATTAATGGCCTCCTCGCTGAAACATCAGTTTGTGCTTCTAGAGCAATGCTCCATCCACAGCATCCTACACGATAAACTTGTGACTTGTGTATATCTACCTAATAAAACACAAATATGTAGGGACCATATAAATACAAGTTGAAAGAATGGCTAAGATTTATTTAATTCAAGGGTTGACAAGGAACTTTGCAAATGTAATGTTGCCCACATTCTTTGTACCAATTGCGCAAAGGAACTTTGCAAATGTGCCCACATTCTTTGTAGTAATTGCACAAATGCCACCGATCTTCCAATTCCAAAACCCTATGCGCAAATTGATAGTTCTTTGTAGTTAGTTTAAAAGTTTAGTTGGGGAGTGCCATAAGCATGAATAATTCTCTTTCGTGCCACTAAGAAGAATATCACATACTACACACTAATGAATCGATTTAGTATTTGAGTGACTAGCTAACAAGTGCCTTGTGCATGACAATTCCAACCAGGGTACGTAGTGCCATAGGAACTGGCAAACACTAGTATATGTACAAAACTTCAAGTAAGAACGCCCTTATGCACCCCAAATTGTGTAGTGGGAGATCCCTATATATATATATATATATATATATACTTTTC
>BPLS01000163.1:1941557-1961649 GCA_019656275.1 Rhododendron kiyosumense
GCGAGAAATTAGTAAAAAAACTGATCGGGAAGGGCTTGATCTGAACAGTTTTTTATTGAATGGTTCAATAAAAAACTGTTCAGATCAAGCCCTTCCCGATCATTTTTTTTGTTGATTTCTCGCGGGTACCCTTAAAATCATGTTCTGATCACATTGAGCGGCTTGGATCATTGCAAATCGATCGGGAAATGGGAGGTCCGGACGGTGTGGACCGTAAGAGGAGTGGACTTGAAAAGAATTGTATGTATGTGTGTGTGTGTATATATATATATATATATATATATATATATATATATTGTTGCATGCATTTCAAGGGAATCAATGTGTGTATATCTAAAGACTCTTGGCCGCCATTGGTGAAAAAGAGACACCGATCTCAGTTGATTTGTCACAAATACCGTATAATTAAGGATTGAAAATAAAACTAATTATATCAATATGTATATATTTTTCTCATAACTCGTTATTCAGCTTAGATCGAGAATCAACTAATTATCAAAAAAGACCGGTCTCAATGTCCATTAGCAAGGGGTCTAATTAAAGGGGAGAATTTTTTACAAGTCTACTATAGCACTTTTCAAAATAATCCTATAAAAAATAATAAACCATAACCATATATAACTATAGATAACCTCATATGAATTGGTCCGTATAGCAGCTTAACAAACCTAAACATATAATGTTATCTGTGCAGCAGCAGAGCGGGTGAGATCTGGAATATAGAGAGAGAGCTGTCAAATTCTAAAAAATGAAAAAAAGCTGACAAGGGCATTTTTGTCTTATATTAATTCCTTTTTGACTTGACAAGGATCCAGTTTGGCAACACAAAAAATTAAAAAAAAATAAAAATATTTTTTTTTGCTTAACTCAAACAAGGCTCTTGTCTGAGTAGATCTAGTGGGTTACAAATTTGAGAGGTAGACTTGGTGGGTTACTAATATGCTATAGTGGACCTTAAATCAATTTTTTATACAAATTAATCCTACACAAAAACTGACAATACAAGGGACTCAAACTCCAAATATAATATAAGACTTTCTGAAGCAATCGATTGTCAAATGACTATCACAACGTGACTTGCATTTCAATAGTATCCGTATGTGTCTGGTGGATCTAAGTTCTCTTATTGTGGGAAGACTTGGGAGGACAAAATTGAAGAAGACAAGCCGATATTGTGGACAACAAAGAGAGAGTATTTTAAATGCATGGTTTGGAGAAATGGTCTTACCTACTTATAAATAAATCAATAAATAAATAAATTTCCTCCTGTGGACTTCCAGATTGTTGACGAATCAGAACCAGATATGGTATTCTTTTCCAACACAATAGCAGCACCACTGGTCCACTGGGGACTAAACAAAGATGGTACCCACTTTGAAAGATCAACAGAATACAAGGTATACGTTAATATAAAAATATGGGTAAATTCCCACGATATTACGTTAATATAATACTTCCATATATAATTGGAGAAGTGGTCAGTCCACTGTCCACTGGTATTAATGTTTTGACTATTGACTAAGGTTGGCTAGCTGGCTTACGATGTGTTTGACCAACTAAAATAAATTCTTATTATAAGTACTTATTTTTTAAATTAAAAATGATTTATTGTCATAAAATAATTTGTCTCGTAAAACGAAAAATAAATATTTAAAAAATAAGAATCTTAGCGGAACGGAATTTTCACGTCTAATATGTGTGAACATATTTAGATGTATAGGAACAAGAGACTTTGACAGAGTACCGGAGGCCGGAGAGGAAGAAGGCAAGTTTTTTTTTTTTAGGGGAGTCATGTTAGCAAAGTCTTTTTCCCAAACCGAACAATAACGGAACAAGGCATTAATTTAATTACAACCGTGGCTTCGCCTTCTATGCTTAATTTCTTTGTCTTGTTTTATGGTGACGTGACATCACAGAGATTGAGGGGACATTTTCGTTAAATTAAAAGTTGTGGACTATTTTTTATAGTATTTGTAACGCCCCGATTTTTCAAGAAATTTTAGGCGTATTATTCTTAAAATATGTTGAATTTTACAAACATCTAGGCCTCCATTTATCCTTATACAAAAATTACAATTTCAAAATAATACAAAAAAATCTATGTATATTTATTTAACAAAAGTAACTCCAGAGCGACTCTAGTTTTGACACGAATTCCAAGCAATGTTGGCCCAGACTCCGTTCCAGGGATCCCACCTGTATCAATTGCTCCACTGTGGAATCCTGCACACTCTGGCAAATTGAACGCCAAAGCAAACGATTTGCCAGAATACAAACGTATCCGTGAGTGATAATTCACCCAGTAGAATAATCTCAACCCTACCAACCCCTTACTCTACAATTAGCATTCAATAATAACAATAATATCACAATTGATAATACACAAGAGGTACAGAATTATAGCACATCATCTTTTTCTTTACTATCCATCATCTTACATGAAATCTAAGGATCGTCTCCATGAAATTCTTTCCTCCCACATCCACTAACTATGATCGTGTCATGGAAAATCCCCCCCTTATTTGTCCTGCACACGGGGTTCTAAATGAATTCACCTAAGTTATGTACCTCGTATGAATTCATTTAGGACCATAATAGGGGGCACGATTTCCCTTTGGAACTTTCCATGGCGTACCATACATTAGGGTCGCCACCATTCCTAAGCCACTAACTATGACCGTGTCATGAGACAATCTCCCTTACTGGCCTTGCAAGGTACGATTACCCTTTGGAACTTCCCATGGCGTACCATACGTTAGGGTTACCAAAATATCATCACTGGGCCCCGCAGGTAACCCATTTCAACACAGGGCCCCATAGGTTACCCTTGCCATCACCATGGCTCAAATCACAACCCACACACTCACACTTTCAACACTTTACCAATTTTCATTTACTTAACATCGTCTACATGATTCTCTACTCGTAACCACTCAGTGAATCTAGGTCCATTCTAACACGTACAACATGATGCAATCAACAACAGCTCAAACACGATACATTTCAATGAGACAATAATATAACATTTAATATGGTGCGAGAAAGTAAAGCACATAGTATTTTATGAGAAGGCCGATGCTCTTAAATTTGTTTGTCGGTCAAGAAATTTTCTTAAGGACTAGAAGGTTGGTTTAGTCGTTACTCAAGTGTAAGGATAATATAGTCATTTTATTCAAAAATAGAGTAATATTTTCACAACTTATCTTGTGTACTGTTTTACTATAAACTACGTAAAATCCATTTATCAATATTGTAACATAATTTTTTATTTATTTATAATAAAGTATAATTATTGTTTAAACATACTATAATTATGTTCCCATTCGGCAAAACCATTAGTACTAGTTATTTCAAACATTTCAATGCAACAGAGGTGTAAAACAAGGGAATCTAGTCGAAACTTAGTCTACTGCCAAAATCGAAACTAGTTACCACGGAATCGAATTTAGAACTAACATTATTATTGGGAGTAAACTGAAATTTTAGAACCAGACTTTTAAAACTAAACGTGCATGCTACAGTGCACTTTTCGAAAAAAAAAAAGACGGAGTATCATTTGGATTTCGCGGTTTGAATCCGTAGCCTGATTTCAACCATTAATACTCTTTATACTCAACATATATGGGGATTACCTTATACTTAGGAGACGTAGAGGAGCAATTATTCTACCTTAAATCCGGATAAAAAGCTTGACTATGGAGTCCAATGGATTTTTGTTTGGCGACGAAAGTTTGGTATTCCAGCAGCAACTTCGGAGTGAAATAACCCAATCAAACCTTGTCCCTTTTTGCAGATCCTTGAGTCTAACGCGAAGATCTCGAAATGCTCTACAACTTTCATGAAAAAGTCTAAGCCCGAAAACCATTCGAACTAGGAGAAAAGTGGAAGTTTAGAAGGGTCGCTAAATCTGCCTGGAAATCAGAATCCGAGAATTTTACCTAACTTTGAATAGCAATAACTCTATCAATTCTTGACCGTTTTGGGCAATTCTTGGGTTGAAATCGAAGATCTCGACGCCCTCTACAACATTCGTGAAGAAACTCAGGCCTAAAAACGTCATCAACTAGGAGGAGACAGGCCATGAACAGAGGGACGCGATATGGACGAAAATTGAGTTTATGGGATAAAGTTACGTTACTCACATCTCTCTGTCAGCCGAAAAGAATGGGGAGATGGATTTGGTTTTGTAGTAGACGTAAAGTAATATAAGAGGAGTAGTGGAAAAAAGTAGGAGAGTGGGATGATATGGATGATTAGAGAGAGTTATAGTTTGGGAAGAGTTTGAAGAGAAGTGGATAAATGAAAAGATAAAGATAGAGGGAAAGATTGGTGAGAGATGGGTAACCAAATCCCATAAATTGTGGGATGGTTAATAGTATAAATTATATAGATAAATATCTACACACATTTATAGTTACAAGTTGAATTAAAATTTTGCTAAACTAATTTTAGTCACGAAAAATTAATCTAGGTTTTGGTTTAATCTAATTACACTTTAAAATAGTTAATCGATTACTATAGAATATTTGATTAAAAATAATTTCTTTATTCGAAAAAAATAGGGCAAAAATCCGGATCGTTATAGTATTTGTAATTAAGTTGTTTTCACAAAATTAACTTAAAGAATTTTTTCTTGAACAGTAACTTAAAGATGATATAAGAGAAATAGAGGGGAGATGTGAAATAGATGTATAAAAAAAGTTCCAGTGTAGGACAAACAACTTTATTTTTAAACGTAGAGAGAGGAATCCGGATGCAGACACATATGGCCTTAAACTAGAAGGTGAGAACACATTATGTGCACATAATTGGGATGACATGTGGTATTAACTTGATTACTATTTTGTCCATAATAATTGCTATTTAATAGCCAGTTAAAAATAGTTATAAATACGTAATTTTTAGAAGAACAGTTATGAAAATCACTTTTTTGACGAGGCCTCAAAAATGGGAGCACTGTGCTCTGCCTTTTATATATTAGATTAGAATAGAGATAATGAGAAATTACCTGCATACAATGACAAAATTTGCTGCTTATATCTATCTACAACAAATTAGTACGATGGAAATAATCTCATTTTGTGGTTGCCAGTGATGTATATGAATTCTGAAAGTGGATATTGTTGAGCAAGGGGTGTGTGTATATATATATATATTGTGCAAACAAAAAATCATATTCTACTTAATTAGCATAAAAATTATTACTCCTACATGTAGAAACAGCAGAGCTAGAAGAATCCCATAACCGAGAAACTCTCTCCTCAAGTCCAAAATCAAAGGTGAGTCATAAATTTAAGTGAATTGTGGGAAATAATTGCGTTTTTTTCCCACTAAAAATCCAATGGTAATCAAACATAGCATAAGACTAGTATCAACATCTATTTTTCAGATCAAGCGAGTAAATGTTCACTGGTATGTAGTACAGTAAAAGTTACAGTATAGAACGCACTCTAATCTTTTCACGATGATTTGTTTTCATTCATAGACATAGAAATTAAACTAAACACAAACTATACTGTGGAGTAAAGTAGTAGGAGTGTTATTAACAACTGAACTCATCATCATATATGGGAGGAGTATTCTTGTTGTGATCATATTGACATGAAAAACAATTTATTTTTCCATTGCAAGCCAAGCCAAGCCAACAGGACTTACTGAACTGACTCATCATGCACCTACTTCTTCTGTTTGATTTGAAGAAGACTAAATTCTCCCTCCGTCCCAAATTGATTGTCCGGTCCGCAAAACAGAGTGTTAAAAATAATACAATTTTTGCAAGAAAAAATCAAAAGTTTTTCAACAACTTACTAGATATCAATGAGTATTTTTAATTTGTGAAAAAAGTTTGAATTTTTTCTTGAAAAAATTGCATTATTTTTAACACTCCGTTTTGCGGACCGGACAATCAATTTGGGACGGAGGGAGTATTACTTCTCTACTACAGTACTAAAAACAAATGGCAATTCCCTAGCTCCCACAAGTTCTGCATGCAAGGCATTTGATTTCATCCATTTTCCCCATACACTGAGTCGAGTCGTCAGGTCAAACCCCATACATATAGGAGTGAGTACTATACCTCAGTCATTCTCAATCCTCCACGTAAGCACTCTTCCGTCCTTACACGTGTACACAAACCAAGTCATCAGTCAAATCACTGTCCCACTTGCCCAACTACTCATCAATCAATCCTTATTACGTAGTGCTACTACTCCTATAGTAGTAGTACTTACCTTCCTCAGTTGGAAACTAGATGTTTCCCTCTTCTACTTAAACGCATGCACCTCCTCGATCCCCCTCACTACCACAACTCCCTCATTCACATACTCAAAGACTCAGAGACAACTAACTTTATCAAGTCTTTTGAGTTTTTGAGCTCTATCTTTCCATTAATCCAAACCAAACCCAACCCAACCTTAAGCTTCAATATCCCTTCATTTATCACAACTCCAAAATAATGGGGGTTCTTGAAATCCCAAGGAAAGAGATAACACCGGTTGCGGCTGGAAAAGGCCGAACGAGTCTCTTTTCTTTAACCAAAACTTCATCTTCTTCACACTCTTCCTCTTCCCTTTCGCTCCCTCATACTATACCTCCCTCACCCCTCCACAAGTTCTCCAAATCGATGATGGAGGAAAACATCGACGATGCAGAATTACTCATCACCAAATGGGATCCCAACTCTTCTACACACACTAAATACGAGTTCCTTTTCCAAGAAAACCGAAAAGAAGCCAAGAACTTCATCAAGTGCATCAAGGATTTGCGCCAAGCCATGCATTTCTTGGTGTCAGAGAACTCGGTCTCTGATAAACTTGTGTTGGCTCAGAACTTGATGCAAATTGCCATGAAAAGACTTGAAAGAGAGTTTTACCACATTTTGTCAGCAAACCGCCGGTATTTGGATCCGGGATCGGTTTCCAGTCGGTCCTTACGGATGTTAGCATGGTCGCGTTCGCGGTCAAGTGAATCCGAGGAGGAACACTGTGTTGGGTCTGACGAGGATGTTCGGACGGCCGGTGAATCAATTTCTGAAGAGGAAAGACTCTCTGAGCTTGCCATGTCAGATCTTAAGTCCATTGCTGACTGTATGATAAGCTCTGGCTATGGCAAAGAGTGTGCGAAGATATATAAAATAATCCGAAAGTCAATTGTTGATGAACAACTATACCATCTTGGGATTGAAAGGTACAGCTCTTCAGTGATCAACAAGATGAATTCACAAGTTTTCGAGCATCAAATCAAGAACTGGCTTGACGGGATAAAGATTGCTGTCAATACACTCTTTCACGGTGAGAGGGTTCTCTGCGATCATGTCTTCTCTGTGTCAATCACGATTACAGAATCGTGCTTCACCGGTGTCACCAAAGAAGGAAGCATCATGTTATTTGCGTTTCCTGAACTCGTGGCAAAGAGTAAGCGGTCGCCAGAGAAGATTTTCCGGTTAATGGACTTGTACGAGTCTATAACCGATTTCTGGCCAGAGATCGAATCAATCTTCTCGTTTGAGTCGGTCTCAGCCATTAAATTACAAGCTCTAAACTCCCTCCTCAAACTGGGCGAATCCATCCGGATAATTTTATCAGAGTTTGAGTTGTCAATCCAAAAGAACTCGTTAAAGATACCAATACCTGGTGGTGGAATCCACCCACTGACACATTCAGTGATGAACTACATATCTTTCCTAGCCAATTATAGTGGAGTCCTGGCTGAGATCATCACGGACTCATCATCTACGACGGAATCCCTGCTGCCATCCCTGCTTCCGGAATCTTACTTCGAAAGTCCAAACCACGGCGAGTGTCCCTCTCTGGCCATCTCGGCTCGACTGGCGTGGATCATATTAGTACTCATTTGCAAACTCAACACCAAGGCGGAGCTATACAATGACATTGCTTTATCTTATCTGTTTCTGGCTAACAATCTTCAGTTTATTGTCGAGAAGGTCCGTGTAAGTAACCTTAAGTACCTCCTTGGTGATGACTGGATAACAAAGCATGAGAAGAAGGTGAGACAATACGCAGCAAACTACGAAGTAACGGCTTGGAGTAAGGTGTTTTCTACTCTGCCGGAGAATTCAAGTGATGGGATGTCACCGGAGATGGTGAAGACACATTTTAGACAATTCAACTCGGGTTTTGAACAGGTGTATCGGAAACAGACATCGTGGGTGGTACTAGATGGGAAGTTGAGGGATGAGATCAAAGTGTCAATTGCGAAGAATCTTGTGCCTGCTTATAGGGAGTTCTATGACACGCATTTGGTAGCTTTGAGTGGGGAAAAGAACCTAGAAGTTTTGGTGAGGTTTGCACCAGAGAATTTGGGGAATTATTTGTCAGATTTGTTCCATGGAACAGCCGTTTCAGGAAGTTCATCAAGTTCGATGTCATCGTTGTCATTATTGCGCGTATCCCGATGTCTTTCCTAGAAGTATTTAGGTTGTGTTTCGGAGCATAATTCAATATGCCAGGGAAAATTGTTTACATTTTTATGGCCACCAAATATCTACTTTATGTGTCCAGAAATACTATTTTGACTCTGGATTTTTGTATCTGTGAAGAAACTCTCAGTCATGCAGTTATCACAGTACTTAAATTTAGAGAATATTTTGACATGGATTATTTTTTTTACTTCAGTCTAAATATTCAGAAGACAAAATCTGGTGAAATAAGTAAACCCAAATCCAAATAACCTAACTCAGAAAAGTAACTCTGAAGACATTAAGCAATCTAACTTCACATACCACAAAACAAAAAAGAGAAGACAAAGAAATGGAATCGATAGGGAACAAGAACGACTACCACTGGCCAGTCTTCTTTGATCGAAGGATCTCTGATGTGTGTATTTGTTATGTTAGAAAAATATAACCATAGTGTGGAAGCAGGTGGTTCGGGTTACCTTACGAACTTTAACCGAACCGGACCTTGGTTTGGATGGATTACGAACTCTTGATCATGTACCAAATCAGCGACAAATTCCTGCGATGGAGTGATGCTACGAGGATCGAGTTTCACCCTCTATTCTATGGTGCAAAAGCTCGGATTGCTCTTTAATGGTAGAGAGAACTATCGAAGAGAGAGAGAGTTTCCCAGAACTCTATATCTTTTGTATACCTCTGGTGTATATTAGTGTGTGTTCTTTATGAACATACTGCATGAATTAAATAGAGAGAGAGCATTCTAAATGTTTTAGAAGTTTTCTAATCTTAAGAGATTAGAGTTACTTCAACTTCTTCTATCTTATCTCCAAGATGAGATAGGACTCTCTAATATATGGGTCATCGGGTCATGCCCACATGGGCGACCCAATTTGGTCCCGGACCGGCCCCAAATTCCAACATCTCCCACTCGTCCATGCATGGGCATGACAAGTTGTATCAATCTCTCTTCCATCTACCCAACTAAGAAGCAAACTCATACACGCTAATGAACCGTGCGATCGCTGGAGCACCTGCAAGTGGGAGCTCTACACTAGAAACTCTTTAAGAGCCAGCATAAAGACATCAACCCATAAGAGTGTCTCATGTACCCTGAATCCATTTAGTTACGCCGGACCAAGCATCTTTAATCCTTCCAAAAAGCATGCTTGATCGCCCAACATCATGCACTCTATATTCACACCCGGTCCGCATCCCAATAGAGCAACCTGAGTTGTCGACAGTGAATATATTGCAAGGGTGTACTACTAAATGATCTTCTTTTCGCCGTCATGCCATTTCATTTTAACCTTGCTGCTTTCCCAGACATGCTCCATGGGACCCTGACATTTTGTGGTCTTAGGTAGTCAAGTTAGAGTAGCAACACAAAGCCTCTAGTACATGACATAGTCAAAAATCAAAGAGCACATTTAATATATATGCAGTCATTTAGATGACTGCTTAGACTCACACAGTGAGGAAACAAGGATCCATTCACTCACCTCTAAAACAAATGATCGCCAAGCACATGTAGTATGAATACATGCTACGGTGGAGTAACTTTTTCAAAAAGAGACGTCATACTCCCAAACACCGTACAAACCTTAGTCTAGTCGCTACCTAGCGCCCAACTCGAGTTCTTAGATAGCTTGCCATCATGGCACTATAAGAGTCTTCACATCTTGCTAACAAAGACAGGTTAATCTCAAGATATGGGGAACTATCCGAAATGGGTCTCTTGCTGATAGAACTTATCTTGGTTCCAACCAAGGCGACATATGGTGGGTATATCTGATCCTTGTTATCAGACTATATCATAGGTCCAACCTGTATATCTTACTACGCATCCGTCTCATCTTCGCTCGCTATCTCAAGCACCGAAGGCGATTGCTCGTGTGAGTGAGCCAATCTAACCTGCTAACATCTTTAACTTCTGTATGTGTTGTTCAATAAACAATTGTCCAAATTGCAACAATAATAAACTAATATTAAGTGCACAAATGGCATAAATATCCCATAAATCTGAAAGAAGTGATTAATGAAATTAATAAATAAAACACATCTATCATCATCTACACAATCCTAAAGCCTTATCATGAGTCTCAAAAGTCCTCTTAGCAATGGGCTTTAGACAAAGGGCATACAACTATGCGACTCGTAACTATGTGTTTTATAATCATTTTCTTTTGCGCAACAATATCTTTGACCCGACTAGCCATAGATTCACACTCTGGAAGCAAGGCATATAATCAGCAGTCCTTTAGAGATATGTTAATCTCCTCTTAACTGTTTGTCAACAATCATGACCAAGATTGAACCAATAACTACTTATAAGCTGCCAATGGTACTTGAATAAGGCACTTGGGCCATTAGTTCCAATTCTTTAGGAGTATTAGGTTCCATGTTAAGCCCCTAAGTCTCGTCTTTAACAATAGAAATGTCTATGAGTTTGCAGCTTTGTCTCCGGAATCGTTCTAAAAACATTCTTAAAGAAAGAATCTTCCTAGAAGGATCCCTTAAGATCTCAACTCTGAGCACTATGAGTTTGTGAGATAGGGTTATGAGATTGATATTTCGGGTTGGTTCAGTATTGTGAGGTGCTTTGGTTTGTGCATTAGGTTGTGGAGGTTTATGGCTTGACTATTAATGAGATCTTGAATGTCATGGCGAAGGCGCATGCAATTGTTTGTCTCATGCCCAGAATGTTGGTGGTATACACACTGTTTGTTGGGGTCATGGTTTGGGCCATAAGGTGGCTGAGGAGGTGATTTGTTCAAGGGTTTGAGATGCCCTTGACGGCTTAGAATGGTTAAGGCTTGGGAGAGAGTCATATATAGAGGATTAAAGTTGCGGCGAGGTCGATTTGGGTTTCGGGAAGGGCTGGCTTGGAAAGGGTCTTGCTGCAAGGCCAAGTCAAAGGTGTTTATGGAGGCACGAGATGCGCGAGTTGGGAAGGTTTTCTTGGATGGAGAAACTTCTTCTTTCCCACTGAGTCCCAGTTTAATCCCTTCTTCAATTTGTAACCCAGTAGCATGCAGGCACTTGAAGTCAATTATAGCCTGAGTGTAAATGTGTTTTAGATACTTAGGTTGCAGATTCTTGACAACTATTCTGACTTGATCTTCCTCGGAAGGGTGGTTCTTTATTTTGGCAGGCTTTTCTCTCCATCTAGCTACAAAGGTAACGAAGTCTTCGGTTGGCTCTTGCTTGGTCATCTCCAAATCTCGGGTGGTTAACTCAATTTGGACATTGTATGCATATTGCTTGACAAAAGCGTTGGCAATTTCTGGCCAAGTTTGATAGTGCAAAAATTCGAGGGTGAGAAACCAATCAAGAGCACTTCCAATGAGAGTCCTTTGAAACAATTGAGCAATGAGCTCATCGTTCAGGCCCATTGGTTTCAAGGTGTTGATAACATGGCGGACATGGCTGGTAGGTTGCCTATTCCATTGAATTTCTCAATGTTTGGCATTTTGAATCTTTCAGGCAATTGAGACTCTGGGAAGAGGTAGAGTCCCTCAAAATCTAGAATTTGGTCCCCCTGTGAACAGGCCAGAGCGTGTTTGATCTCCTTGACTTGTTTGGCCAATTCAGGGTTCTCTGTTGTTATTACTTTAAGAGGATTCTCATCTTCTATCGATTTTTCTTCATCCTCAGCATCTCTTGCTTCTTTTTGTGCTAGTAAAGTAGCGATTTAAGCTTGGAGATCTATAATAGTGGTGTCGTTGTTTGCCATGGGAGTGAGAGGATTGCTTAGTGAAGCTTGGAGTTTGGTAGACGATCGGGTTTGCTGAGAAGATGACCGCGAAGTCCCTAGAAGTGATTGGGACCGTTGCGATGAAGGTGTTTTGACAGGCGAAGGTGACAAACGAGATGGCTGCAAATACCCCTGTTTGGCGTGACTTCGGGTGTTATAAGAGTATAAAATTGGCTGTGGTTGCTTTCTTGGCTTACCTATCATGCTTGCTCGAAAAGTAAAGTACCTGCAAGTCAGTACTTGGCTATATAGGGTTAGGATTTGGGTTGAAAATCCCAACCCTTCTGCACAGAAAGAGATGTTACAACAACAATTTACACAGGGTGTGAGGAAGAACTTTAAAGCAAAATGCAGGAAAAATCCTTAACCTGCGGGTTCCTGCTTTATTTTGGTAAGTTCTATGGCTCTCTAACACATGTAAGGTTTGGGTAGTCTCAAGGTGGCTCTGTTGTCAAAAGGGCACCAGTCCTTTCACCAGCCCATCATGGGCGGTAATTAGATGATTCCTTTTTTGATATACCACTAAGTATAAGTGGCTGTGGAGTTTGCTGGAACCCCTAATATAGCCCGTGACAGGTCGGGATATTAGGTGAACTCAACGAGGTTGCCCATTTGATGCAAATGACAGAAGAATGAGATAAAGCATGCATTAGTCTTATGTTGAACTTTCTGGTTATGGCTCTTAAGTCCCCAGCAGAGTCACCAAAAATTGTAGACACCTCCCGAAGTGGGGCATCACCTGCAAATGAAATGCTAGGATGATCTCAAGATAGGACAAGAATAAGGACCATAAGATAATCAACAATCTTCGCTCAATAATCTCATAACAACCACCTAATGAACATCGTTTAACTCAAACTAGATCCAATTACATCTTCCATGTGTCCAACCTCTTTCATCATAAGTGTCATGAGCCGAAGCTCCAGCCAAGCCAATTAAGGGATCTTGATACCCCCTACCAGGCACCATACCCATTGGTAGGTCCTGAATGTAATCAATATGAGCTTTTGCTCTTGACAAGCCAATTAAGGGATCCCGATATCCCCTGTCAGGCACCCACTCGTTAATGGGTCCTGAATGTTCTCATTGTGTTAATAACTGTTCAAGCGTCTCATACTCTCGTAATGTGTCATTCCAATTCAATCATAGTGCATGCAATAATCAACGTAAGCTTTCTGCAAAACAAGGGCAAGAGATACAAAGATACTCCATGAACTCAACGAATACGATTAATCAAGTTATGGGGTGATTTGGAGGTATTTAGAACAAGTTAGAAGTAATCAGGGGTCAAACAATGGAGTTTAGAATAAAGCAGCAAAAACTGTCCCTAAGCAACTAGTATCAATACCAGTCAAAATGGTATTGATACAAGATCAGTTCGAACAGATTTTTCTACAGATTTCAAGGGTTCAACAATAACAACAACAACAACTACAACAACCATGGGCTCGATTCAAGGCAAGAAAACTCTTCTTTTACATATATTGAGAGGTAGAATCCCTACATCAAGTCTTGAGAACGAAACCCACAAGGATACGAGCCTTAGCTTTCGAGGTTAAGCCTTGAGTAGAATGCAGAATAGAGGTTGATTGGTATGGATTTTGAGTGAGTTGGGTGGAATTTTGGAGAGAGAGTGAGAGAGCCGAGAGGAAAGAGAGAAGAACGAGAGAGAGAGAGAATGGGGGATGGGGGGGGGGGGGGTGTGGGTGTGGGTGTGTTTTCTCACACTTCTCACTATGTATACACACATATACACAAATCACACTTGCATCCTTTCACAATCGGTTTTATCACTTTAGCCCCTAATCATATAAATACTATTATTTCATATTTCTTTGTCAATAATCATGCACTTATAAAACATTAACATTGATATAATAAATACGGGTCTCTATACGCTCATGCACTATACAATATTGTCCACTTTGGCCTCCCAAGCTCTATGGACTTCTCAGTAGGTCACCCATCATAGGACTACTCCAGGGTGAGCACGCTTAACTGTCAAGTTTCAATGAGCTTTGACTCCCTCATAGCTTTAAAAGGCCTTGTACAAGGTAGGGTCATAATCTATTACTTACAACTCGCAACTTACACTTCATCAAGCAATGTGAGACTCGTGACTCCTATTAAGCCTTAGGGTCACCACGGTCTCAACTTGGGTCTTGTCCCTAGATACAGAGTGTCACAATCTCCCCCACTTAGGAACACACATCCTCGTGTGGGGTCAAGATTTTTTCCACATTTCCGATTAGTATAAGCACTGAAATCATCTGTAATGACCTGCTCCTGACCTGTACAATATTGTCCACTTTTGCCGCCCAAGCTCTATGGACTTCTTAGTAGGTCACCCATCCCAGGACTACTCCGGTGTGAGCATACTTAACTGTGCAATTCCAATGACCTTGGATGCCCTCACAGCTTTAAAAGGCTTTGTATAAGGTATGATCATAATCTATTACTTATAACTCACAACTTATGCTTCGCCAAGCGATGTGGGGACTCGTGACTAGGGTCACCACAGCCTTACCTGGGTCTTTTCTCTCCCATCAAGCCCTAGGGTCACCATGGCCAAGTCTTTTCCCTGGCTATGGGGTGTCACACATTCTCATGGAATGAGTTTTGGGTTTCTCAGCCAAACATCCAAAATAGGAAAATGGGAAAACGATAATGGAAAAAAGAGTTTGCAAAAACACCCCTTAATGGCTCATTCCACGAAACCATCTTAAAATATAAGTATTTATTTATAATTTTCAAATTTACAAATAATGTATTTACAAAATTAAATTTTTATTTTTTTTACATTGTTTAAAAGATCTAATCGAAATTTATCACACAAGATTCATATTGTACAAAAAATTATTTTAGTAAGTCCATTATTTTTAAACTTAAAAGTTATAAATAAGTATTTATTTTTTAAAAATTAATTCCATTGTAATTGGTTCTGAGGATGAGATTGTGAATTTGAATGCATGTGCAATGTATTCCCATACTACTAATACCTTGACCTATGTACCACTAAGGTTTTTAAAAAGTAATTATTTATTTATAATTTTCAAGTTTTAAAATAATAGACTTATTGAAATAATTTTTTGTGCAATATGGATCTTATTTGATAAATCTTTGTGAGATCTTTTGAACAATGCAAAAAAACTAAAAATTATTTTCATAAATTCGTTATTTTTAAGTTAAAAAATTACAATAAGCACTTATTTTTTAAGAACCCTTAGCGGAACACAGTACGAACTTAGCAGAATAGGGCCGTACAAAAATCACTTTAGTTTACTACTTCAACTATTTTTGCATATGAGAAAAGTTTGATTGAATCCAAAACAAATGAGCCCTGCAAACTTATAGAGCCCTTAGAGCATGTACACCAATAGTTGTGTATTTTAGCTACTCAACAGTCCACTTTTTTCATTTTACCTACTCAAATTTCTCTCAACCCTACACCAATCATCTCTATTACCATCTCTATTCTTATAAAATACTATAAAAATTTACTATTCATCTTGTACTAGAGCTCTATTGGAGAGAGGGAGAGAGGAAGAGAGAGAAATAATTATTGTTTAATGGGATAACCCATGAATAGTTCCAATGTATTAATAGAGAGCCAAACCACTGGGAGCTTTTTTACCTTTGTGTTTAGCTTCTCTGGTATAGAGCAATTTTCTTGTTTTTGACAAGCTAAAATAGATAAAAAGCCTTTTTGCCTTCTTTGATAAACTTGCTCTTAGTGTCCTAATTCTAAAGGAATGAGAAAAACTTCTTTACAAAACAACCCCTAAATTAAGTTTACAGCGATCAATCGCACGTATCTAAAAGTTTTTTAGAAGGTCTGGATTGAAAATGAATTTTAACCGGTAAAAATTAATTGTTATCGGTCAAAATTAAAAAGCAGATCTCAATCATTAAATGCCAAAATGGACGGCTGGGATTGTACGGATTCATGGCTCCGTCTGAATGAGAATAGCTAATCGTTCGTTTGCACCAATTTGAAGTATTATCTTGTTGTTTAATTTTTCAGAACTTCTTTAAAAGATCTACATCATTTTTATAGAAACCCTAGTATGGGACCGAGAGAATATTAACTTAGGGGCACCATTGCTGAGCCATTAAAAAGAAATGATTTAAGTACTCGACTACTAAAAAGTAAAACCTAAAAATGAAAAAGGCCATCGGGAAAAAATACTCCTATATACAGTATAAAATCAAAAGGCCAAAGATATGTGTATTCTTTCAGACCTCTTTCCGTTCACTTTCCTCTCGTCTGTTGTCTTTGTCCTTTTGTTTTCATTGATTCTTCATCCAACCCGCGCGACCCCCCCAACTCCTTTCTCTCGCTTCACTTTCTTCCAGTTCCAGACGACTCTCTCTCTCATCATTGATTCCAGGCATGGCTTCAGCTATCGACGAAGGTACTCTCTCTCAAACTTCTATTCTCCTGATTCTCTGTTATGTTAACTACATCGACCGAGATAATTTCTGTCCGTACTCTGAAACAATCTGTTATGTTAAGTTAAGTTAAGTTAATCGGGAAATATTTTCCACAAATTTTTCCCGCGAAAATGACAATTAATCTGATTTCCTTCTCCAAGTGCTTGCAACTTTAGACTCCATAAGCTAATTTCTGACATAAACAAACAAGAAAAAATGAGCTGCTAGGCATCTCCAATCCTTCACCAAACCTTTGACGAAATTTAAAGTTGGTTAGGAAAGAAAAGGACAGAGGATGAGCTCCAATCCTTGCGCCTGCATGATATAGAAAATTGAGCAGGAACTTAATTTTTCATCAAATCGATATAGATTCATGTTCTGCACGAAATTTGGTGGAAGAGGCTTTTGCGGATGAGCTTGGAATTTTTAATGGATGCCTGATGAAATGCTTGGCAAGAGTAAGAATTGGGGCATTCAAGTGTTTTTATCAAAACTGGTTTAAAATGTTTTTGGGAGAAGTTGGGCGATTTTTGTAGAAGATTTACTGGAGGACCATTGTTGAGGTAGTGTGCTTTTTTTGTACTCGAAATTGATGAAAAAAGGGAGTAAGGATTGGAAATGGCTTGATTATATAATTTATATGTTTGAATTTAGCTTTGTATTTACTCTGGAGTGATGATTGGATAGGAGGAGAAAGAGATTTAGAAAAGGGCCTAATGACTCCGCCGCCAAACCAAAACCGTAACCGTAACGCTATTGTTGATCCATCTACATCTCTGTCCCCATCATCATCAACCGCACCTGCTCTGGTCTTATCAAATTCGGGCAAGCGGATCGACCAGGCGGGTAAGAAGAAGTATGTGAAACAGGTGACTGGCCGGCACAATGACACAGAGCTGCATCTGGCAGCGCAGAGGGGCGATCTGGCAGCGGTAAAGCAGATTCTGGGCAATATTGACTCACAGATGGTGGGGACGCTGAGCAGAGCGGACTTTGATGCTGAGGTGGCGGAGATCCGGGTGTCTGTGGTCAATGAGGTGAATGAGTTGGGGGAGACTGCGCTGTTTACCGCGGCAGAAAGGGGGCATTTTGAGGTTGTGAAAGAGTTATTGAAGTATGCTAATAATGATAGCGTTTCAAAGAAGAATCGGTCTGGGTTTGATCCTCTCCATATTGCTGCCAGTCGAGGACACCACGGTGATTGTCTGAGCTTTTGTCTAAGTAATGGATTCATTAGTTAGTTTTATTCCTTTTTGTTTCTAACTGGGTTTTTACGAACCTCACTGTTCCATTGTATCTTATGAATATGATTATGGCTTTTCAGCTGCTATTGGAGTTGAGACTAAGTTCATTACATCAAGAAAGTGATGATTATTTGTACTGCAGTTATGGAAAGTTAGAAATGCCATGCAATATTAACTTAGACGACATAGATCGTTGATTACCTTCATTTAGTTATTAAAATATGGTGGTGTTCAGCTAAGTTTTTCTAATAAACCAAATAGGATATTGTTATGCATTTGACACTTGAGTTGTCACTTAAACATGATTGTGTGGTGTAGCTTTTCTAAAGATTCACTGCAAGCTGTTTAGGCATTTACTAGCTGGTCAGAACAAATTGGTGGACTGCAGGAGTTCCATCAGGAACAAGGGGGCTTTGGGGGTTCAGCTGTCTTGAGATTTTGTGGAGGCATATATTTTCACGAGGCAAAAGTTATACTCTATCTTGCTCAGTTTTAGTTCTTCCAATTTCTTTTCATATCATGAGCCAAACATAAAGATTGGCTCACTTAAAGCTGTAAACTCATTGAGGCATATCCACTACACATTGTTGAACTTCTGAAATTGGTTACCTTTTTACTTTCAATTTCTGCTAATAATGTCAGGAAAGTTGTAATCCCTAGCAGCCTATGAATTTATTGAGAAATTTTTTTTCTCTTCTCCAAAGAGCAAACATGGTGTTGAAAGTTCTCTTTAAAAAAGCACCAATTAATTTTTTTGAGGTAATCTAATCAACTTGTGCACGATGTTGATGCAAAACTTCTGCTGGCCTAAGATTTAGTTAAGAGTGTATGTGACCCAATATGTACTTTCTTTGCAGACTGCATTTATTCACTAAGATGAATAAGTTTTCCCGGCTAAATTTCTTTATGTGATCGGTTCTGTGATAAACTGGACTGGTTACAGTAAGCTTAGCATGGTCCCTTCCTTGCAGAAATTGTTCAAGTGCTACTAGACCAGTATCCAGAGCTTACTAAAACAGTCGGCCCATCAAACACAACCCCTCTCATGTCTGCGGCAACAAGGGGGCATACAACTGTAGTCAATGAGCTACTATCGAAGGATTGTACCTTGTTAGAGATTTCTAGATCAAATGGCAAAAATGCATTGCATTTGGCTGCCCGACAGGGACACGTGGACATTGTGAAGGCGTTGCTCGAGAAAGATCCACAGCTGGCTAGAAGGACTGACAAGAAAGGGCAGACTGCATTGCATATGGCTGTAAAAGGGGTTAGTTGTGAAGTTGTCAAATTGCTTCTAGAGGCTGATGCCGCCATTGTGATGCTGCCAGACAAGTTTGGCAACACAGCGTTACATATAGCCACCAGGAAAAAACGAGCTGAGGTATGTTTTGGTGACGATGTATATTTCAGTAATCTATGTATTTAAACATCCAATGAATTAATTTCTTCTCACAAATTACAATTTTTTCCAGCTCATTGTAAGGCCTGAAATTTTCGAATTGAATATGGAAACTTTTCATCTTTTATTGCAAGCCCATGGATTCTCTAATGAGCTTAAGAAACTCATGTAATTTTCTCAAAAGAGGTTAATTTAATGGGTTGTTGACATAATATCGTTTTAATTTGTTTTGCGTGTTACCCATCTGATTACTTCCATTGGTTATTATGAACTTCCTATGGACCTAGATTTTGCTAGCACGAACATATTTAGGTCCACCTACTGGCTACTACACATTAGGGTTCTTGTCTGGAGGTTAAGAGAAAGGAAGAGAATATAAAAAAATTCCCCTGCGTGCTTGATTCCTTATTTGGAAAGAGGGGAAAAAAAACAAGTGGAAATTACTTCCTTTCTTTTTAATCTCTCTGGTTGTTTCACTTATTTTCTTTGTTCGCTGGGGTTCTTTTTTTTCCCCTCTTTTCTTTAAGATCAGAACTAGGACAAACAAATATCCTTGAACTTTCCTCTCTTTTTTCAAAACCAAGCAATGGAAAATAAACACACTTTTGGTAACAATTCCCCTGCGTGCTTGATTCCTTATTTGGAAAGAGGGGAAAAAAAACAAGTGGAAATTACTTCCTTTCTTTTTAATCTCTCTGGTTGTTTCACTTATTTTCTTTGTTCGCTGGGGTTCTTTTTTTTCCCCTCTTTTCTTTAAGATCAGAACTAGGACAAACAAATATCCTTGAACTTTCCTCTCTTTTTTCAAAACCAAGCAATGGAAAATAAACACACTTTTGGTAACA
>BPLS01000163.1:1974259-1987531 GCA_019656275.1 Rhododendron kiyosumense
ATAAGCATAACAATAACTTGTATAAAGCATAACAATAGCCTCAAAAAGAATAACGCTACCCAACCTGTCTTATTTTGTTTTCTTTATTTATTTTGAAATGTTTAACCGTGGTTAAGTGGCGAAAATATTAAAATGTATATGTGTTATTCAATCATGTTCAAAAGTATAATGTAACGAACCACAGTAAAAAATTAATTTTAATAATCGAGGACGTTGATTTGGTTGTTATTGTTGATTTAGTTAAATTTGGAAAATTCGGGCTCCATTCGGTAAAATTTGGTCTCCATCTGGTTTATGAAGCTTTTTGATCGGTGCCATAATTCATAATAGGAATGATAAGTTATTCTCGATAAAGTTTGTAACGATAACCAATTTACTTCATTATTGGTAGGAATGATCTAATCTCTCTTACGTAAAAGATAGACGGTTTGGATTTTGAAAGAATTGCTAAAATGGTCATCAAGTAGTGAACTATAGGACTGAAATAGCTCCGTAAGGATAAAATGTGTTCCGATCATGAGGTTGCTGACATCTGATTATCACTGAAGTTCGCGACAAATATAGAATCGATAAAATGCGCAATCTTAACAGTTTAGATTGAGTATCTGAAAAAAATAGTTGGCAACTACCATTAAAATCTATACATTGAAGTTCATTGATTATGAACTAAGGTATTGTGCTATAATTTTATGTACAGGAGCCACACGACTGCATCACTATTATGATGATCTATACCATTTATCCTGTTGTGCTCGGTTATTTAATAATTCCTTAAAAATTTAGGGTCCATCGGATTTTGAAAGCCCACTCATCAAAACACATATTCATTATTAGAATCATATTCTTGATCTGATCAAGTATGTTACGATAGCAAATTTACTCCATTTTTTGTATGAATAATGTAATCCCTGTTATGTAAAAGATAGAAGGTTCCGATTGCAATAAAAAATCTCACGTAGAGATTGGATGGTACAGTATAACACTTTAATTTGTTCGGACACATTTAATGTGATACATACAATATTATTTCCATAATTTTGATGAATAACACCCATAATATTGCAACTGGGCCCAGGGAAAATTCCCGTAGGAAAAAAAAACCCCAAAATTTGTAATTAACGAGGACATGGAGCAATAACCACCAGGTGAAGGGAAAAGGTTTTGGCCCAAAAGTACATTTATTCCTTGTCAGCACACCACACCACCGACTGTGTGCTAGGTCTCTCCTCCACAACGGCCCATCCACCACCACCATCCACAAGTACACGACGCCGCCTCCATCTGCCATCACCATCGACACAACGCCAACACCATCACCATCCACATGAGTGATTTTGCCGAAGTTCATTTGACCTAACCCTCTCTCCATCCCCTAACCTTCCTCTCATTTGTCAACCCACTCAGAAACTGTTCGTCTCCCCTAAAACTGAAGGACATGGAGGATCGACAACCCAAAAGATCAGGCAACAAATTCCCCAAAACTATCTCCCTCAGTCTGAACTCTTCACACCATCGACAGCTTTGAATTCTCCACATCCCCCACCGCCATCACCATCCACACGAGTCACGCGCCGCCACATGTGTCAACACCATCAGCAAGGTTTTGTTTTATAACCCATGCGTCATCTAATTTTGTCCCCCAATGTTGTTCATTCTATAATGATAAATTCTGTAATGGTAAACTCGATTTTGTGTTCATAGTAGTCATCTGAGTGTTAGTTGTAAATCGTTTAAACAACATTGTTTTATTTGTTAATTGGTGGCCCGTAGGGCAAAAATATGCATCAGAAGAATGTTTGAGTAACTATTTTTAGTTGTATGTTTGGAAAGAGAGATCTGGTGAGTTTGTTGGTTGAAGTCATTTTTAATGATTAGATGGAGGCAAGTGCGAACACAGAGGATATAAAGGGAAAAAACTGTGTAGGTGAATAAAGTGAAAATGATGTTACAATAGAAATTGGCAAGTGGGATTTGATAACGCGAGCGTAAATCTAGGGTTGTGACAATAATTACTTATCACATTTAATTTTTCCATGGCTTGATTGCATAATCATATTTATGATCTGATGGATGAAATCGGATTCTATGTTCTCCCTCTTTTATTTTACCCCCATTTGCCGATATGATTGAACAATTGAAGCTAATTATTTCTTTTTCATCTCGATATTATGTTTAATTGTAACACTCCCATTATGAATTATGTATTTTCAGCATGACAGACCAAATTATTGAGGAGGGAATTTTGAAAGGAAGAAGGGCGCCATCGGCCTTCATTCTATATAAGTATTCATTGTTAATGAAAATTTAAATATTGTAATGGTGATTTAAGGCTTACTTAGTCATGTCTTTTTTAGCACAATGTTTGACTACTATTTTATGTTTGTGCAAGTAGCAATGAAGTGATAGCCAATCTAAAAGACGGTGGTACCAGAATAACAAATGAGGTAAAATTATAATTTTCACATGTTAGGTTTTCTTTGATTTGTTTGAACTTATATTTCATGTAATGTTGTTAATAAGTTTTTATGATCATAGCTGCATGATTTGGTACATATTGTAGATGAAGAGGGACATTGGTCAGCAATGGAAAAACCTGTTGAACGAAGACAGGCAAAAGTACAAACATTTGGCTAAGTTGGCCAAAGAAGACCTTGCCAAGCATAAAGCTTTACTTCCACCACAACCCAAAAAAGTTAGTAAAAATTGTAGGGACTTGTATAAGTAGGTAAACATGGTTTGACCTGATTTTGGAATGCTAACTTATTTGGTGATGTTTGTTGATTTTTGCAGAGAAAGTTACAGAACCGCATTTCATTAAAGTTCATTGTTGGAATAGTACAAAAGTTAAGCACAGATCAACGCCTTGCTGTTGAGCTTATTGGGTTGGGTGGAATATTAGAATTGAGGAGTACAGTTCTTAACCATCCGCTATGTAACTGGTTGGTTAAAAATTTTGATCCTAAAACTCGTTCACTGATTGTTCATGGCCGGACATTCCTTCTCAATGTTGCCCACGTTCATGAGTGCTTGGGAATTAATGCACAAGGCAACCTTATTGAGTTGAAGGTGAATATGTCAGATGAATTTTCACAACTTTGTCAAAACATAGAAATGACGAAAGGGGTAGTCCAACTGAAAGAGCTGAGAGAGTACTTAAGAGGAAACGAAGGAAGTAGATGATGTTTTTAAGAGGAAATTTGCCTTATACATCTTGTGATGTTTTTTATGCCCAACCACAAAGTCGGGTATTACTCGATCCCTTATTAATGCTGGTAGTGGTGATGTGGCAATGATCAATCAGAATTGGCCGAACCTGACCCTAGACTTTTTGTGCAAGGGTATACAGGAGCAACGCGATAAGGATTTTGTACAACCAAATGGGTGCTTATTCCTCTTGGTGGTATGTTCTTATTGAACCTGACTCTAGACTCTTGGTTATTTATTTTTTATGCATTATAAATCATAACTTTATTTCTTATAATGTAGGTTTTCTACTTCGATCGTGTCTCTCCAAAGCCTATGGTTATACCTTACGTTAGAAAATTTTCGTCTTTGCTTGATTGGGGTGATTTTGAAATTAAGAGCTTCTTGCACCAATTTGACAAAATTGGAGGTTATGACAGTGAGGGGGTGGTGGTTCATTTTACACTAGATGAAGGGATGAAGGTGGACGAAAAAACCAGTGGCAATGAAGGCGGTGTGTCCCAAATTTCATCTGGAGATGTAGGTGTGATGACAAGTACTCTCATAACAGTAGCAAGTCTCTTGCTTCGTTAAAATATGATACTGGTGAAGCACTTTGTGTCTGAAATGTTGTCTGATTTGCAAGCACAAAGTGCTCAAGAAATGGACCTCAAGCATGGCCTTGAAGAACAATCCTCTCACCTCCTCACGCAACTCACGAGATTACATATGTGTCAAACTTCAACATTGAACCAGTTTGAAACCCATGATCCTGTGCTGAACCAATCGAAGGCTGTCTCAACAAATCCAATGTCGGCGAGCCACCTTGGCTTTGAAATGTTGTCTAAGCCGCAATAGCAAGAACAACAACAATCACCACAAATGGCTCAAGACATGAACCTAAACCATGTCCACCTTGAACAAGAATCCCCTCTCGTCTTTACGGGAGTACATAAATGTGAAACTTCAACACCCAACCAATTTAAAACCCTCAATTCTGTGCTTAACAAATCCAAGGCTATCAACGACATGCCGACCTCTTGTTTTGATCAATATAATATGGGGATTGACACTCAAAATGAAAGGATATAAATGGACATGGATAAGGATGTAGTTTCACCTTCACTGGTATCAGGCTTTAAGTCACGTGGTGGTACGAGTAGAGGTATTAACACTCGAAAGAGGAAGACACAGCAGGACATAGATGAGGTTGTAGGTTCACTTTCACCGGTATCGACCTTTAAGTTGCACGTTGGTTTAAGTAGAGGTAGGAAAAAAAGGTTGGCCTTTGCAAAACCTGTCCTGTCATTTTGTGTTAATGATAATGTGGAAGTCAATGATGAACCACCGTGGTTGTGACAACCTATTGAGTTGAAGAAAAGCTACTTCCAATGTTCCCCCTTTACGAAGGATGGTCTTAAGAAGAGAAATCCAAACCAAACCGAACCGAACCTTAAGTCCCAATCACTTGGGGAAGAAAAGGAATCCTCCGAAAAACAAAAATCAAGCAAAAACTCAGTCAATGATTATTGCGGACCAACATGAAATTGTGGACAACCTTGATATCAACGTTCCCACTGTGTGTATCTTAATATCATTTACATTTATAGTCCTATATGTACGATGTATTTTCAATTCATGGTTGTGATATTTAATTTTCTGTCCAATTCAATAGTTTCATGGACTCTATGGAAAATTCAAGTCTTTAAAGTTTGTTGGTGCTATGCAAGAGTTGAATCCACAAAGTAAGGTTATTACCATTCCCAATTCCCTTTGTACAATGTAGTATGAAGTCTAATCCATTCTTATTTTGAATTTGTTTATTGTCTTGTCTTGTCTAGCCGTATATTCGAGAAACGCCAGATTCTGCAGGATACCCAATCCCGAAACCCTTAAATGACCATGAGAAGTTGTTCACGGCGTTCATTTTTTATCCTTCTGAACCATTTACTGGGTACATTTTTTAAATTATGTCTTTTCCTTTATTTTCCTTTGTCAACTGTGATGTTTGTTTTTCATTGCCACAATCATACTTGTAGGGATGCTTACATGCACTTGAAGACATTTGGAATTGAAAGATTTTTTGCAACCCGGTATGATTTGTGCAGCTTGAAACCCAAACATGGATATTGGACACAGATTGTGTGATATGATTTTGCCACCTGGTTGAAGTATTTAATTTATTATGATTCATTTACATTTTAGTCCAATGTGGTTACCTATCTATGGTTGTAGATTATAAATTTGGTATTCGTGCAAATTACAAATGAGGAAAGGTCCAACCATCCAGACAAGCACCACTTTATGTGGTATTTGCCAGTTATTGTATCGATTAGTATAATTACTTCTCCATAATTAATTTCCCCTTTTCCCCTTTCTATCCTCAAGTATTGGTATTGTTTTTAGTTTTCGTACTTTTGCAGAGGCAAATATTAGACAATCTCAACCTCAATGATTGTGATTTGAAGAAGCTATGTGATAACTACTTTGGAGATGCAAATTTTACTGCTAACCTTAGCTCATGCTCCATGGTAAAATCATAAAATGTTGACCTAAGTTTGTACTTATGCAAAACAATTATAAAGTAAGATTTCAATTTGTCTTCAATCGTGATTGGCTTACCTTTGGCCGTAGATATACATACCAACAAATGATCGTGGCAACCATTGGTTTTGCATCAAGGTAGACCTGGGCATCCAGATGGCTTACATTTTTTATTCGAAGCCGGCCACTCTATCCAATTTGTTCTGTAAGCAATTGACAAAAAAAGTGGTATGGCACACATCACATCGACCATGTTTTACGGTTTTGCCGGTTTGTATGCTATCTTACTACTTGTATTTACGATTAGATGAAGGTATTACATTGCGCCTTGCGGTTGCAATATAGAGACCTCTATATTGCAGATGTCGGCAAGTTTAACATTGTTAATGTTGAAAGGCAACCCTTGTAGCATGAGCGCGATGAGTGCTTCGTTTTCTCCGATATAAGGAATAATACCCCAAGCGTAGGGCTTAATACGTCGGTTGAAGCATGATAATCCAGAAGTCCGGAATCATACCCACGGGAATAATTATACGGCCTTGCTTGGGGCATTATTCCTTATATCAGAGAAAACGAAGCATTTTTGGTGCCGTTGCCGGGGATTTCTTATTATGGCTTTCTTGGAGGTTCGACAAACCACTGTAAGTATCCTGCTTTCATCTAGCAGTGGTAGTTTACATATTAGTAACTCGTTTTTAGTTGGGTGGATACCTCTAACCTGGTTGTACTAAACTTGAGGTGAAATGAAGCCTAGCTAAATATTGGGTTTATCTTGCTTAGTTTAATTTAGTTAGTTTAATTTGATCGCATTGCTTAGCCTATCTTGATTGTTGAGTTGAGGTGGCGGCATAGCCCCTCCAGTCTATTAGCTTGCTAGTAGTTAGTTAGTCAATATTTGTTTTTGTGTATGCGTGTGTTCCGAAGCCCGATTTCCAATCAGCTTCATCGTTCTTTTTCACCGCCAAGAATCTGTAGCATTGCCAGGGCATATCCTGCCCACTCTCCTCCGCGTAAATTAAATCGTAATCGCAAAGGCCCAATGGCCGAAGAAGCTGCAGTTCGTACTCTTCGTGAATATCTTAATCTAGAAAGGGGTCCTCAAATATCGCCTATCGTTATTCCGACTCCAGCTGCGGGGAATGTCTTTGAATTCAAAGCTGAATATCGGGTAATTCCAGAATTTCGGGGTCGAGAATTGGAGGATCCGTATTCTCATATCCAAGAGTTTGAGTCTGTTTTACATTCCTTGGTACCTGCCCAGAATCAACTTGATCAAGCTCGCCTTAAGCTTTTCCTATTCACTTTGAAGGATAAGGCGAAACAATGGTTCAATTCCTTGAAGCCTCGGTCACTACGTACTTGAGCGGATGTTCAAAGTGCCTTTACAACAAAGTTCTTTCCGGCAAGCCGAACCAAGTTGCTGATGGATCAGATTCAGAATTTCAAACAAAGGGAGGATGAGACGTTTCACAAGTATTGGGAGAGATATAAGGACTTACTTATGGCGGTTTCTCATCACAACTTTCCTTTGTATCTTCAAGTCAACTATTTCTACATGGGGTGTTCTCAAGAAAGTAAAAAGCTTCTCGATACTTTGGGTGGAGGTGACTTTTTGGGGAAAATGCCTGAGGATGCATGGGATTATTATGAGTCTTTGGCTGAGAAAACTCAAGCATGGCAGTTTACAGATCCTGGGGAGAGAGCAATGCATAATCAAGGTCCTACTAGTTCGGGAAAGTTCTCTATCTCGGAGCAAAGTGCTTTTGAAACTCGCTTGGAGGAAATTGCTCGAAAGTTGGATAAGTTGGAGTTAAAGAGTGCTCAAAGCCAAGAGGTCAAAGCAGTACGCCAAGTGGAGGAAGTGTGTGTTATATGCGACATGGTGGGCCACTCTACCGAAGCTTGTCCTAATATTCCTGCTTTGAAGAACGTGATTAATGGTATCTCTCCGGAGGAAGTACATGCCGTGCAACGCTTCGACTCTTATTCTCAATCTTATAATTCGGGGACTTGTCAACATCCGGCTTTCCGTTGGAGTCAACCTAATGAGGGGAGTTCTTCTCAAGTTCAACCTATTGCTCCTCAATTGCCTTAGAAGCAACCTCAAAATGCTTTCTGTTTCTCTCAAGCTCAAGGTCCGCTCGGTTTTGCTCAACCAGGTCCGTTCCCACATGCAAATCAATTTCAATAGCCACCTACCCAGTTCCAACAACAACCACCAAAGCGTTCTTGGGAAGATCAATTCAGTGCTCTCTTGCAAAGTCAAACCGTGATTAATGAACAACAAACTCAAATGATGAATGATATCAGAAATCAGTTGGGGAAGTTGACAACTAAGGTGGGTATGCTTCAACAAGAAAAAAGGAAGTTTCCAACACAACCTCAACCCAATCCGCAATCAACGTCTACTCCACCTAATTCTCAAGGTCTTCACTTTGCTAGCTCTTCGATGACTTTCCCTGAGCAAGCAAAGGCTATTATTTCTCTTTGAAGTGGGAAGGTGGTGGATAACCAAGTGGTGATGCCTCTGGAGCCTTCCTTGTTGGCTCCTCCTATCGATTGTTCAAGTCCAGCACCGTCTCTTAGGGAATCTCCCAAGGCGGCGAGCAAGGAGGTTTTGGAAGATAAGGATAAGGAAAAGGGTAAGGAGAAGGAAAGTGTTCTAAATCCTAGAGTTGTTCCAACACCGGCATCTTACCCCAATCGTTTAAGGGCTTTGGCAAAACCAAATTTGAATACGGAGTTGCATGAGATGTTCAATCAAGTGAAAATCAACATACCTCTTATGGATGCAATCAAGCAAATTCCAACATATGCCAAGTTTCTTAAGGACCTATGCACTCGGAAGCGCAAGTTGAATGTTCAAAAGAAGATATTCTTAACTGGGCAAGTTAGTTCAATTATTCAAACGAGCATCGCTCTGAAATACAAGAATCCAGGGAGTCCCACTATTGCAGTCACTATTGGAGGGAAACGTATCGAGTAAGCTTTACTTGACCTTAGAGCCAGTGTCAATTTTCTACCGTACTCTGTTTATCGAGAGCTTGGGTTGGGGGAAATGAGACCTACTCGTGTTATATTGTAATTGGCCAATCGGAGTGTTCGTGCACCGAGGTGAGTAGTAGAAGACGTTTTAGTACAACTTGGATAGTTCGTCTATCCAGTGGACTTCGTAATTCTTGACACCAATCCAACTGACTCTTCGGCTACTTCTACCCCGGTTATTCTTGGAAGACCTTCGGTAACATGAAGATGGAGGTTAATGTCTTTAATGTGAGCAGCCAAATAGGGGATGACGAAGACATGGATGAAGTAGCTTAATTGATACTCTTGTGGAGGAACATATCGACGAGTTGCTTTTTCATGATCCTTTGGAAGTTGCTCTCACGGCTGATGAGGCTGAATTTCTAGAATCCTCCAAGGTGAACTACCTATTCTCGCTACTCAATGAAAAGGATGAGGTGTGTGCTATGGATGCGTGGGGCCCCAAGTTGGAAGAATTTGAAAAACTCCCCTTATTCGAAAAGAAAGTGCTACCTTCCAGTGTTGAACCACCAAAATTGGAATTGAAACCTTTACCGGACACATTAAAATATGTTTTCCTTAGAGATAACGATACCTACCCTGTGGTCATTTCTTCGTCTCTTGGGAATCTTCGAGAGATGAAGTTGATCAATTCATTAAGGAAGCATAAGAAGGCTATTGGATGGACCATTGCTGATATCAAAGGGATTGATGCTACCTTGTGCTCTCATCATATTGCTCTGGAGGAAAATGTTAAGCCATCCGCCAACCCCAACGCCGGTTAAACCCGATTATGAAAGATGTAGTACGAGCGGAGGTCTTAAAGCTGCTTGATGTAGGAATTATTTACCCTATCGCCGATAGTAAGTGGGTGAGTCGGATTCAAGTTGTCCCGAAGAAATCTGGGGTTATAGTTGTACGCAATGAGGAGAATGAACTAGTGCCAACACGGGTTCAGACGGGCTGGAGTTTGTATTGATTATCGGAAACTTAACGCCAGCACAAAGAAAGACCATTTTCCCTTACCATTCATTGACCAAATTTTGGAGAGGATAGCGGGGCATGCTTTCTATTGCTTCTTGGATGGGTACTCCGAGTATAATCAAATCGAAGTTGCTCTAGAAGACCAAGAGAAGACGACGTTCACTTGCCCGTTTGGAACTTTTGCTTATCGTCGGATGCCGTTTGGGTTGTGCAACGCATCGGGGACTTTTTCGAGGTGCATGATGGGGATTTTCAGTGATATGGTTGAGAAGATAGTAGAGGTTTTCATGAATGACTTCTCTGTTTTTGTTGACTCTTTTGATGCATGTTTGGCCAATTTGGAGAAAGTATTAATGTGGTGTGAAGAAAAGAACTTGGTATTGAATTGGGAGAAATGTCACTTCATGGTAACTGAAGGCATCGTTCTCGGTCACATTGTGTCATCCAAAGGGATCGAGGTGGATAAGGCCAAGGTCGACTTAATTAGAAATCTCCCTACTCCGAAGTGTGTGAAGGACATTCGTTCTTTCTTGGGGCACGCCGGCTTTTATCGAAGGTTCATTAAGAATTTTAGTGCCATTGCTCGGCCGTTATGCCATTTGCTTTCAAAGGATGTACCTTTTGAGTGGACCCCGGCATGTGAGGAGGCCTTCAACAAGCTCAAATCCAATCTTATTTCACCACCTATCGTGCGATCTCCGGATTGGGAATTGCCGTTTAAGCTTATGTGTGACGCGAGTGACTACGCGGTCGGAGCTGTTTTGGGTCAAAGGAAAGAGAAGGAGACATATGTGATTTACTATGCTAGCAAAACGTTGAATGAGGCCCAAATGAACTATTCAACAACAGAGAAGGAGTTGCTAGCTATTGTCTTTGCTTTGGAAAAGTTCCGGTCTTACTTAGTGGGAGCTTCGATCACAGTCTATACCGATCATTATGCGCTCAAATACCTTTTTACGAAACCGGATGCCAAGGCGTGGCTGATTCGATGGATTCTCCTTTTACAAGAGTTTGACATTACAATCAAGGACAAGAAAGGAGTAGAAAATATGGTGGCTGACCACTTGTCTCGCTTGGAGTTCGAAGACCACACCACTCACATCCCTATTGGTGACTCTTTTCCCGATGAGCAATTATTTGGTATCTCCTCAACCCCATGGTACGCGAACATCGTAAACTATTTGGTGACGGGTTCGACTCCAGCTCATTGGAATGCTCAAGAAAAGCGCCATTTTCTATCCGAGGTGAAGAGGTTCTCCTTTGATGATTCATACCTTTTTAAGTATTGCGCGAACCAACTTATTCGTCGTTGTGTTCCTGATTCCAAACAACAAATCGTGATAAAATTTTGCCACACGAAGGCTTGTGGTGGTCATTTCTCGTTCAAGAAGATCGCTGCCAAGATTTTGCAATGTGGATTTTATTGGCCGAACTTGTACAATGACACTTATGCCTTTTGCCGGGGTTGTGCTAGATGTCAACTATTAGGGTGTGTTACTCAACGAAATGAGATGCCTCTTACTCCGATCATAATCATTGAAGTCTTCGATTGCTGGGGTATTGATTTCATGGGCCCTTTTCCTTCGTCCTTCGATTACCTCTACATCTTATTGGCTGTTGATTATGTCTCGAAATGGGTTGAGGCTATTCCTATGCGCACTAATGATCATTCCGTGGTGGTTGAATTTCTGAGGGACAACATTTTATCGAGGTTTGGAATGCCAAGGGCTATAATCAGTGATCAGGGGTCTCATTTTTGCAACCGGGCCATTGCCGCTTTGATGAGGAAGTACTCTATTATTCACAAGGTTTCAACGTCTTATCATCCTCAAACAAACGGTCAAGCGGAGTTGGCGAATTGGGAAATCAAGAACATCTTGGAGAAGACGGTTAATCCCAACCGTAAGGATTGGTCAACTCGGTTGGTCGATGCTTTGTGGGCTTATCGTACTGCGTACAAGACAATTTTGGGAATGTCTCCTTATTGACTCGTCTATGGGAAAGCTTTCCATTTACCGGTGGAACTTGAACACAAGGCTTATTGGGCGATCAAGAAGCTCAACTTCAATTCACCTCTTGCTGGTGCTCATCGGAAGCTTTAATTGATAGAACTCGAGGAAATGAGGTATGATGCTTATGATCACTCGAGTGCTTATAAGTCTAAAATCAAGGAAAGGCATGATAAAAGAATTGTGATTAAAAAATATTGAACCAGGCCAAAAAGTATTGTTGTATAACTCTCGTTTGCATCTTCACCCCGGTAAATTGCGGTTCCGATGGGCCGGTCCTTATGTGGTTAAAACTGTTTTTCCTCATGGTGCAATATAAGTAGAGAACATGAATAACGGTTCCTCTTTTTAATGTGATCGGTCAAAGGCTTAAGCCTTTTCTTGGAGGCTTCGAAATTGGAGAGCCCGATGAAGTTTTGGTCGATCCTGTTTACTCAGATAACTCTGTTCGATAGTTTGTTTTAATTTAAATTACACGGGGAGCAAAAGCGTAACCACTGAACTTAACTATTTGTCAGACCCGGCCCCGGGGTAGGGGGTACCCACCATTAACTTGGGTATATGTAGCTCTGCACGCCACTACTAAAAGAAGGATCATGTGCGCAACTCCTGTTCGAAGGGCAAAACATTTAATATCAGTGACATAGGGCTTTAATTAGCTTTTCTGATAGGAGTAATTCACAGTAAACCACTCACGCCTTCCAGATTAGCCCCAACGGGGGTGGTATACATCCTTAGGTTAGACCTTGATATTCCCGTGCTTACGCACTTGGCTCTATCTTATTGCTTGCCTGGTTACAATCTTAGGGGACGCTGCACTTCATTGTTTGGCGGAGTCTAGTTGTGACTTTGACACTCCGAGTTCTGATATTAAATTTGTATATATTGTACATATTTGTTTCTCTTTCTTGCTTTATCTTGTTTTGTTTAGTTATGCATGTTTTGTTTTGTCATTTTCGTTATGTTTTTCTTGCTTTTAATAAAGTCTTGGAGACACCTCACATGCAAAAGATTTCACCAATGTGTTAGTGTATAAAGGTTTTCATTAGCTTTTCTTTGTAATAGTCTATCGTTAATGATCCATGCACTCCGAGATTGACCCTATCGGTGGCAGCTTAGGTCTATGGGTGAGGTTGATAATGCCTGGAGTGCACGCTAGGTTGTATTGTATCTCACTCTGTTTTGATCACAGGGGACGCTGAACTTGATTGTTTGGCGAGGTCGAGCGATAGATTTTATTACGGGCGCTAGCATAACAAATTTTCAACGGTCTAGTATAGCCACCCATTACTTACCGCCCCCCCCCGGTAAGAAATGGGAAGAAAAGTATGACTCGTGTGATCGCGTGATGATCGGGTGGTGCATTACATTCTGTTTTGCATGTTTTGATTTGTTCTTTGTGTTTGTCTTTATTTTCTGTCTTTTTATTTTGGTTTAGTTTGAAGCCGGATAACACGGGCCGGTGTTTCTAATGTCAATTGTGTAGGGAGGTATTCCCGAACAGGTAAGATTAGTCGCCGAACACGTG
>BPLS01000163.1:2005531-2059103 GCA_019656275.1 Rhododendron kiyosumense
CTTCACGACCACCACCATGGCTAGCGAGATCTTGAGCTCCAACGATCATAGATCAAATCGGAGACAAAATCGTCGATCAAGTCGAAAACGAAATTAATGCCGGAGACAGCCATGATACTCCAAAATCTCAGGTTTCCAAACTTGACTTTTATATTTCAACAAACAAAATCGGTTCAGTTTGAGTTTGTCGGAAAAATGGGTTTGGTTTAGGGTGGAGCAAAAATGGTGCTCTGGGGAATGCTTTGAACTTGTTCTAACTAGAGAGAGAGAGAGAGAGAGAGAGAGAGAGAGAGAGAGAGAGATCAATTTGAAATTGAGTTGACACTGTGAATTAAATGCTACTATTCTAGAGGGGTGAACCAAGAAAATCGTGGATGGTTTTCCAGAAAGGTGGCGGCAACGGAGGCGTTGGAGATGGAGAGGAGGGTGGGGGCCGTGAGTAGATCTCACTCGCTCCGCACGTGCCACCGTTGACCAGCGCGTGCGGTCTCCTCCGGCCACCTTCGGCGACAATCCGAGTACCCTTGAGATCGTCTCAACGATACGATTCTGACCTTGTGCTCCAAAAAGGTGGTGGCGACGGAGGTGTCGGAGATGGAGAGGAAGGTGGGGGCCGCGAGTAGATCTCACTCGCTCCACACGTGCCACCATTGACCAGCGCGTGCGGTCTCCTCCGGCCACCTTCGGCGACAATCCGAGTACCCTCGAGATCGTCTCAACGAGACGATTCTGACCTTGTGCTCCAATCTTCAATCCAAGCAACCTCACTCTCAAGCTTTGCAAAATAGTCTCTCCGCCACCGCGTGCTGCTTCCGAGCTCCTCCTGCGACATACTACCCATATCCGCAGTCGTCTCGTTGAGACGAACACAACCCTGTGTTCAAAACCTCCGTTCAACCACTCCTGCTCTGGGCTACAGTACACTGCACCGCCGCCTCCGCTCACTGCGTTTGAATAGCCCGTGTGTCTTCCTCCGATGACGAAACTCGACCCCGTCACCACCATTGAGCTTGTCTCAATGAGACGCACAAGACCCATTAGTCAAAATCGAGTTTTTACACCTTGATTTGGACCACCAACCCCAAATTTGGGTTAAGAACTGGACAAATGATTACAAAAACCCACTTTTGATGGTTCAATCAGGTTGAATTAGTCAATTTAGTGCTTTAAATGGTTGATTAAGGTTCAAATTGAAGATTTTTGAATCCAATGGTAATCGTTTAGGCTAGTGGCAAAGCAACCAAATGAAAACCCACTTTTCCAATTCGATTTTAGAAATGAGGAAGAAGAATGGCATATTCGTAAATTTCAAGGTAATGGTTTAGGCAGTTGCTAGGGGCAATATTGGAACATTTTATTACTTTTGAAATAATTTCAGTAACAAGATTAACAGAACTTGACGGAATTCTAACGGAAGGGGTGTATGGGACAAAAAAACTTTAATGATGGGGTCTAGCCATTGCGAAAATTCGTGGAGGGGGTATCTATGAAAAATGGGTAAATGTTAAGGGGTGTTTAGGTAAATAACCCTATAGATTAACACACAAACTGAAGATCAAAAAAATTAACTACACCAAGGAAAATGAATAATAAAAGTGCACCAAACCTATGAAATATGAAATTGCAGAAAAGTTTCATATGTCATTTTATAACATTTTAATAACATGACAACAGGATCCACATCTACAATACGAATATTCCTCCCAGACTTAGTAATTTAACTTTTACTAACTACATCAATAGAAAGAGTCTCAAGATAATGCTCATACATTGGTGAGGTCTTAAATTATAAAGTTCCACAAACACTACATCAACTTCAGCCAAAAAAAATAATATGACTAAATAGGAATGTCGACAATTGGAGGCTTTGATGACAACTTTGGACATGTTCGCTTATCGTGACCTCGGCATTGCAATGGCTACATTTCCTGGGATTTTGAGAATGTTGGGCAGTAGAGTTCTTCCCAGGGTTGCCTTTGGTCTTCACCACAGGTGGATCGCCCACACCGAACAAAGTTTTGCCGTCACTTGGTTCTCCAATCTCTGCGTTACACTCCTTATTCTTTCCCATCTCCCACTGCTTCCTCATCCAAGAAGTCATTTCGTGCTCCGCTTGCCTAGCATCTTCAAATGAGTCATGGGCATGCGACGCATAGAATGACATTAATTTGTAACCTGAACTCAATATCCCATACCTAGCCGTGTAGGATATACTGCGAGAAATTTGATCAACATTTCGTTGTTCGGTTGGAGGCCGACCAGACCTTGTCCATCTTTGCATGACTAAACCAGGGGGAATGCTCGATGGGTGTTCATATTTCATGACCACAATCATGTGGCAACAAGGTAGACCAAATGACTCAAACATCAAGCAACTACAATTGATTCTGCTATCAATTGGATAATACTCGACCGTCCAATTGGGTTTTGGATTTGAGTACATCTCCATGAAGTACAATCGACGCTCCACCTCATCAACACGACACGCCACAATCAATGCAGATGCGTGCTGTATTTCATCCTGAAAGAATCTGAATATGTATTATGTGTAGACCTCGGTTCCATTCTTCTCTAAGCTTTTCAATTGCGTGATCAAGACAGGGGTACTATGCTCCGTTGCCATCTCAGGCCCTGGATCGACAACTCGTATCCTAGCCAGACCACGGTGGTACTGTTGACAAATTCAAAAAGTCGTAGTCTTATTGTTAAGAACCGATTCAAATAACGGTTCATACCTGCACAACGCTGAGTGTTCCCCATCCCAGCAAAGAAATGGCCAAGAAGACATGCCTCGGCCCATTTTTCGCAGTCGCTATATATCTCTACCACCCAAGCGTTTGTCTCTAGGCCGTAGTGTGATAGCATATTAGCCCAAATAGTTTCAAATTCTTTAACATCACATTCCATTCGCATCATTGTGGTAAAGTCGGCTACGAATTCCGGTATGTGAACATTTTTAGCGGCATTTCGCTCCAAATGCCATGAACATAGGCGATGCCTTACATTTGGAAAAATGTTTCTAATTGCATTTCACATTGCCAAATCACCATCTGTGACTACCGAGATGGGCCGTTTACCATCCATAGCCTCCAAAAATGTTGAAAGAACCCAATTGTATGTATCCTCCATCTCCTTCAACAACAACACACACCCAAATATGGTCATCATAAAGTTATTACTCACACCCGCCAATATTACAAAAGGCTTCTTGTAAGCATTGGTCCGATAGGTCGTGTCAAAAACTAATACATCTCCAAATGCAGCATAATCCATCTGCGACCTCCCATCTGTCCAGTCTCCAACCTGTCATCCTCATCAATAGTGTACTTGAAGAAAAATAACGAATTAGTGCTAACCTAAGCAGACATGTATCCCAGTGCACCCTCAGCATCCCCATTTCTTATTTCTCCTTTATGACTGCTATGCAATTTGTTGCACAAATCTTTTACAGTGAACCCCACATTATGGAAACCCCCAGACTAACATGTCATATAGTCCATAATCTCAGCTGGCTTCATGCCTACATTCCGCATTGCCATTACCTAAGCTATGTCTGCATCACCAACATGTTTGTGCGATCGCAGAACGGGAACACAATGCGATACTGCTAAGGGATGGTTGTGGGTACTCACATACTCTGTGACAACGTAATTTGTCATGTTTGGCCTCATATGACAAACCCGGAATTTAGCACCACAACCAATTCTTGTTTCAGCTCTATGATGTCATTTTCGATCTGTGCATTCTAAGTGCTTTTTTTTTCTTTGACCTTCCCTAGAACAAACCCAAGCCCTCCACCTTACGCACATTTCATTGCCTCGTTGTCGTCTACTTTTATATTTGCATACTCTAAAACCAATTACCTTCGCATATGCATTGTAGAATTGACCAACCTCATCTTCTGAAACAAATGTCATTTCCACAATCTCTGTATCAGTGAGCAAACGAAACTATCATCTACACTGGAAACTGACCCTTCCCCTTCCCCTTCTGTAGAGACCCGTGAATTTCTTATTTAATTTTAATATTTGTAGTAAAAAAAGGAAAAAAAAAGAAAAAAAAAGAATAGGATGAAATTGGTATGAATGCAAAGGTGGTGGTTATGTGTGCAAAGGTTTGGAAATTAGGGGATGTGGGTGTGATTTGTGCATGTGTGTGCCGTGTATATACATGGGGAAACATTTTCTTTTTTTTTACTTTTTCCTTTCCATTCATCTCACTCTCAGCTCTCTCTCCATTTCACCTCCCAACTCTCAAAAACCCACACCAATCTACCTCAACTCCATCTTCTACTTGCGTATTCGGGCTCGTATCGTGTTGGATAGAGCTCGGTTGGGAGTATTTTCGCTTGATTTGGATTCTGAAAGCTAGGGCTTGCTCCATTTCTTCGATTTTGGTTTGGATACTCGAGGTAGGGAATTCTAGCTCTCTTTATATGTTATTTTGGTTCTCCTGTGTCTTATTTGAGCATTCCCATTCTTTGTTTGAGCTTGTATTGATTGTTGTTTGGTCTGGATCAAAATCTGATATCTTATGAAAAATCGCCAAAATTCTGGACTCCTATCGGTCGGACACTTTCCTCTACCGGTAGAACTTTGTTGTCATGATGATGTGTACTTTCTGTTTTGTATTTGTACCGGTAGGATTTGTTCCCTACCGGTAGGACTATAAATTTTTCTCACCAACCGGTACCATTTTTATTTCTACCGGTAGAATTCCTGTTGGTTAAAACATTGTTCCGGTTGTCTCAAAGTTGTACCGGTAGGTGCCAAATTCCTACCGGTAGGCCACCAATCAAATCCTAAAATCTCCTATGCTGTTGCAGTCTTATTTCTTCCTAAAGCCTTGACCACTTCTATGGGTTTATATATTTGTTTATACATAAAATAAGGAATCAAGTAGCCTTGTTTGTCTTCATGTGCAATGTGATATATATATATATATATATATATATATATATATATATATAAATGGGATTTGTTTAAAATGGTGGAATTATGGGAGGATAAATGTGAGCTATTTGCACGACACTCGTACGAACGATTCACTTGAGCACAGAAACGGTATGCGACAGCTTGACACGGAATATCGAGTAGTTCGAAGGTTGAGTTGAGATAACAAGCTTGGGGACAACATGTAAAATACGATTGATTTGATGTGTGAACTATCCGCTTAACATCATTATTCCTCTCTCATCCGTACTCTTGTAATCGAAATTTTGGAAACACATAGGGTGAAATGCGAAACGAGTAACGTGAAGTGGATATACGGGGTCATGGGTACCTGGAAAGTATTGTGGGTATATGGGGCCCTAAGACCCAGAATGTGAAGTGGATGTACGGGGTCATGAGTACCCGGAAAGTATCGTGGGTATATGGGGCCCTAAGACCCAGAAAGTTCTCCCAAGATTGCTATTTGACGAGGTAATCGAGGAGGGATTACTTAAACTTATATTGGAGATCAATGGGAGGCGTGCGGGGTTCCTAGAACTGGAATGTGAGTCGTTTAATGCGGGAAATGTTCTAAATGGAAGTTTGAACAAAAAGGAAAGATAAAAGATGGCTAATAGTCTGACTATCGATAGAAAAGCACTCTTTGAGCCTCGGTTTGCCGATTCGAAGTTGGTTTCAACCTCATTTGTTATCTAAAGTTTGACTTCTTTTGTTCTAATCTCCTGATTTGCATATAATTTGAGCATAGACTTTTCTACTGGGCTAGTGTAGCTCAAGCCTTATATTATTTTCAGGTACTAATCCGGAACCATAGCTTGCATTGCTTGAAGTGCTCGGAGTGTGGTCACTACTTTTGAAAGCTAACCAATAAGTTACTGGTCCATCTCCGTAAATTTCTTTTGAAAGATATATTTGTAACTAAATTGTAATTCTTTTGGTTTGGAGTATTGTAACCCTTAATCCTCTTTCGGCATTTGATACTTATGTTAATTTGGGGCCGTTGAGCCTATGTAGTAATATTTTGAAAACTTTGTGAGCTTGAAAGGACGGTTATGGGAATGAGAAAACAGTAATATTTTGGGTACCGTACGGATATTGTGAGTATTTTTATTATGGAAATTATTTATAATTATGTTAAAAATTCAGGGCGTGACACCTTCCCTTTCCTCATCCAGATCCACATCATTTTCTCCAAATGTATTATTCCTCTGTGAATCTTTAGACCTATTAGGACAAGAGTCGGAATTGGATTCCCAATCGTATGAATCTACCTTCACACCCTTGCTATTGGTACTATTATTGGGAGTTTCCATCGCACCTAAATAATAAACCACATTGCCACAACTTTTAATGCACAAGAAAGACTACTTACATGTATGGGTGGGAGTGGGTGAAGTAGGTTACATACACATAACCTATAACTAAATTACTTACACAACTGTCGATCGACTTCATAGTGATAAATAGTGATAAACAAAAATAGATCTATTTCGTGACATCTCATATGCCTTCTAAATGGGTTTCCAATAGACTTATATCACCAAATCAACACAAACATTATTGACTTTGATGACAAAACTTTTCCATGAGTACTATTTTTGAATAAAACCAATCGATCAGTTATTTGGACAACAGTAAGTACGACTAAATTATTAGTGGACCATAAACATCATTCCTATATCTCATAATATCTCACACTTACTACAAAATCAACAATACATTTTGGCAATATATGAAAACACCTTAACCAACAACATATATGGGTTTGTGTGATCAAATAGTGTAACAAACAAAAATAATAATTTTTCAGCACCATAACACATAGACCAACAATAGGAAGACATCTCAAATAGATGACCAAATGTTTTTTCCTCTACATTTCAAGCAAGACTGGTGCAATAGTTGGTTCCAAGTTCCAAGGATTAAAAGAGATATAAACTTGGTTTTCAAATATTTTCAAACTCAGGAATTCAATATTTTATACATTGGACAGTTTCTAAGCACTAACTCACTAATGGTTTGTTGATTTCAACTTCAATTGTGGTAGTGAGAGATTTGATGTCTCAATTGGAGCAATTTTTTGTGCTATATTTTTGGTTTCCCTTTACTGAGCGCAAATCTATGTTTCCCTTTCCCTTATAGTGCCACAAATCACAAATTGTGAAAAACATAACTCAGACAACAGGGATCCGAAATCAAACGTTGGCAAAAATAGTCTGATCACATAAGGGATGTAAATCAACTCTAACTTATTTGCACATACGCCCACAGCCTCTCACAAAATCCTCATGCATTCCATGTTCTTGAAACAAATACTGATACAATAATAAAAATAGCCATTGTCAATCTCATGAAACCAATTCAATACAACAAAACCCACTTAACAACTCCATATATCAGCACCACAACAACAAAACCCTAACTTCCTAACGCAATGTGGACAAGGTTTCAACATCTCTTTAACTTGGTTGTACAACTCGTATAACGGGTTATGACTTCAAAGACTACGAGCCTCACAAAATACCATATTTCAACAACCAATTCCAACAAATTAACAAACACAAGAACGAACACAAATTTTTTATTTCAACAAATATACAAGATCTAACACAAATTATCAGATTTCAACAAATATAGGCCGTAAATAAAATTTGCTCAAAAAATAAAACAAAAAATAAGATTATACCCGAACACAAATATTGGATTGGAGGTGGGCGTGGGTGAGCTTCAGCGTCAGGATCTCGACCTTGTTCTCGTCGAAGGTGTGGGTTTTGGATCTTGGATCTTGGATCTGGATCGTATCCGGAATTGCCGATGGTGGCTTGGACTCCGTTGGTGTTGGCGGCGACGATCCATGGGTTGGATGTCAAGTGGGGAGGAGGGGACGGAGGAAGAGAAAAGGACAGGGACAGATAGAAGAGTTACTCAGATCGATCAATCCATTCCCGGACACCAGATGGAGGAGTTGATGATGGGTGGGAGATGAACGTTGGCCAGTGGGTTTTCTTTCTGGGTGGGAGATGAGTAGATGAATGGGGTTAAGGCTAAAGAGGGATTAAAAGATGGAGAAAATATGTACAACATAGATGTAGGGGAACAAAATTCTTGACCGTGGTTAAGGGGTGGGGCAAAGGGATTTTTTATTTTTTTTACCGGTTCTTTAAGTATCAGGGAAAATTTGTTATACCTTGGTTATGCCACCGAATGGTTATGGTTATGCTCTCAATGGTCAAGTCATGCCAATTATTACGGTGTCCCCAAATTTAGCAAGAACACCATAACACCCTTCTATTATATATATATAAAAAAAAATACCAGACATTTACAATCCCCTATTATAGGGATTAGTCTCCCACTTGAAACCAATCCGTTCCTCTTACCCACCAATTCTATTGCACCAAATTATTTTCCCCCGCCAAACCCTGGCCCTACAACTGGAGTAGCACACCACCACTTCCTTGGCGAGATGATCAATCGCCACCTCACCCCCTCCGAGTACCGCTCCGTCGCCGCCAAACCCATATCCAACATCTCCTCTTGCAAAAAACTCCCCCTCGTCGTCTTTGTGGGCCGGACTGTAGGGAAGCGTACCCCTCCCACCAGTGTCAATCTGTTCAACATGAAGGTTCCATTTCTTATCTCCTTCGTCACTTCTTTTGGCATTTCAAATGATCGCTTGTTTTGTTTTATGTGAATTAATAGAAGTTTTGATCAGATGAAGGGAAAATTTCAAAAAAGCCCCTGAACTTTCTGACAATTTGCAAAAAAACACCTGGACTTTCACTATTGGCAAAAAAGCACCTGAACTTAGCATTCCGTTACCAATTAGACCCCTGCCGTCTAATTCCGTCAATATGTAACGGATGGAGTTAACGGAAGGCGTTAACTTTTTATTTTTTTTACTTTTTACATTCAAAAATTACTTTAACTCTTTTTTTTTTATTGGTAAATAAATATGCAATAAAGTTCTTTTTTTTCTTATTATTTATCGAAAATTACTTTAACCCTATTTTTTATTTTCAAATTTTACCTTTTCTCCCTCTCTCTCCCTTCCTTTTTTTTCTTATTAGAATCGACTCCACACCACCAATTAACCCCACAACCAACCTCCAAAGCCTTAGCCACAATTTCATAAATTCAAAAGTTCTTTTAACCTCCTCTTTGTAACCTTTTCTTTTTTTTACGACTTTTACTTCCAAAAATTACTTTTAACTTATTCTTTTTTTTGCCATAAATAAATATGCAACAAAGTTCTTTTTTTAGAACTTTAACCCTACTCCACCAATCAACTACCAAAGCTCTAGCTCTAATTTCAGAAATTCAAAATTACTTTTAACCTCCTTTTTCTTAGCATTCTTATTTTTTATATTTTTTTACTTCCAAAATTACTTTTAACTCTTTATTTTTAGTAGTAAATTAATATGAAATAAATTTTTTTTCTTACTATTTATCAAAAATTACTTTAACTCTAATCTTTACTGTTTATAATAATAACTTTAAGACCCATTTTTACTTTCAAATACTCACTCTCTCTCTCTCTCTCTCTCTCTCTCTCTCTCTCTCTCTCTCTTCACTGATGCAAATCCTCCCCCCTCTTCTCTCCACCGATCAGTTTAGAAAAATCCAAAATTCTTCTATCAGTTGGTTGTGGAGTTAAATTTGAAAGTAAAAAAAAAAGGGGGGGGCAGGGTGCGGAGAAGCAGGGGGGTGTTAAAATAATTTTCATAAATAGTTAAAAAATGGGGTTGAATAATTTTTGGAAAAGAGTAGGGAAAAAAGAACTTTATTGCATATTTATTTATGACTAAAAAAAGAATAAGTTAAAAGTAATTTTTGGAAGTAAAAGGAGTAAAAAAAAGAAAAGGTTACAAAGAGGAGGTAAAAGAACTTTTGAATTTATGAAATTGTGGCTAAGGCTTTGGAGGTTGGTTGTGGGGTTAATGGTGGTGTGGAGTCGATTCTAATAAGAAAAAAAGGGAGGGAGAGAGAGGGAGAAAAGGTAAAATTTGAAAATAAAAAATAGTGTTAAAGTAATTTTCGATAAATAAGAAGAAAAAAAAGAACTTTATTGCATATTTATTTACCAATAAAAAAAGAAATAGTTAAAGTAATTTTTGAATGTAAAAAGTAAAAAAAATAAAAAGTTAACGCCTTCCGTTAACTCCATCCGTTACATATTGACGGAATTAGACGGCAGGGGTCTAATTGGTAACGGAATGCTAAGTTCAGGTGCTTTTTTGCCAATAGTGAAAGTTCAGGTGTTTTTTTGCAAATTGTCAGAAAGTTCAGGGGCTTTTTTGAAATTTTCCCTCATATTAATATCATTTGACACATGCTTTGTGTTGTGTATGCAATATCAGTTTTAGGTATTATATTTTTCGATTTTTGTCATTAATTGATGATGTTTTGTTTATTTACCTCGATTGAACCTTACACTTTTCAAAACTTGTCATGTTTTTTATTTGATCATATTTTGTTCATCTACTCCAATCGAAACTTACTCTTCTCGAAACTTGCCATGTTTTTCAATTTTTCGATTTTGTTATGTTTTTTAATTTAACTTGTTTTATTCATCTACCTTGATCAGGTTTTGCCATGTTTTCCGGCTTACAAACTCTTTTTTTGCAAGAGTCGTGTTTTTTTTTCAGATTTTAGGGAAATGAAAATATGAGAGAGAAAAAATTCAAAAGATTAGGTGAGAGAAATGTTTGAAAGAAAGAGAATTGAGATAATTAGAAAAGATTAAAAAAAGAGAAAGATTTGAAAAATTAGGAGAACGAAAGGGTAGTTTAGGATTTAATTGAATTTGAGGATTTAAAACACATTTTTATTTTATTTTATTAGTAGGAGTAGTAATTAACTCGGGAGGTTTTTAATTACTCGTTAATCGGTTAAGGCCATTTGGTCGTTACAGTAGTGTTGGAGATGGTTCGAGAGGTGAAGCATGGCGGCGAACGGAGTTCCTGCACGATTGCTCAACCACCACCACCGTCGACGAAATCGCCGGAGACGTCACGGAAATCTCCAACCTTCGATCTACCATTCTACTCTTGGCCGCCCAACTCCAGCCCCGCCTCTCTCTCCTCTCCTCCACCACCACAACCAAGGTTTTCGTTTTTCCCTTACTTCTTTAACCATTCAATTTCGCCTTCTCTCTCTCTCTCTCTCTCTCTCTCTCTCTCTCTCTCTCTCACTCAATTCTCACCTCACTGCAGTCATCAATCTATCCAGAGCTTTGTCTGAAGCCAAATCCTATGTCTCCCCGGTATAACTGTACATTTATAATTTATTTCTGTTTATGTCTTCGCTTTCGTGTTCTTTTCTTCTCTCCCTTAGTGATAATGCATCGCTTTCTATGTATATATTTTTTGCTGGCATGAACCTTAATTTTTCAAGTAACATTTAACTAATTACGTTTATAAAAAAGACTTAAAATGTTCCGACATATCAACTGGCATATGGATTCACTTGTGTAATTTTTGGCTCATTGGCTGAGTGAGGGCTTGTAGAAACTGTTTTATAAGTATTTTCCTTACCTGCATTCAGGTTCTCGTGCAAAAGTTTCTATTAGGGTTCTTTGGAGCGCTAACCCAGGATCTAGAGACCACAAATACACAAAGTAAAAGAAATCAAAACTATAAACATGCCAGAACACTAGATTTGCGCAGTTCACCACTGTTTGACTACCATGAAGCAGAATACAAAAGATAGCTTGGATAGATGCTTGGTTCGGTATATAGTCTGTGGCGACGCCAGGATGGGGTCATTCATGAACAGGGGCGGAGGTATATGGAGGGGTATGGCATATGCCACGTCTGGTTTGACAAAAACAAATTTACTTTAAGGAAGTTAATTAAGTACATATCGGTATCCAAATAGCTTGATATTTTTCACAAATGATGAGAAAATAGAGATTTAAAGAATAAACGGTTGGGGTTACGAAAATAATTATCTCAATGACTTTCATTTGAATACTACAAGATAGTTCAACCAAGCTGTGAGAAAGAACAGATATGTCGTTGATAAAGAAGGCGATTCTGTGAAGGCCGTGTTTTGCCTTTTTTCTAATCAATCTGCCTCTTAGTTTTACAAGTGAAAGCGATGGGTAGTAAGGAAAATAATCCAGCATGGTGTCAAAGACTCAATTATTTTAGGGTCATTGCTTAATTTAAAGAAATCTCAATATATTAGTAGTAAAATGGGGTCGCCTAACCCCACGCCCAACCAGGTGCCGTCTTGCCTCTGTGTATAGAACTATCAAGCTCCACACTGCATTGAAATTTCATTTTGGAGAGTTCCCAGTGATGCCCCAAAGTATTCTGGATTTGGATCATCTTCTTCCATTGGATATTTTCAAGTTCATTCTTACAAAACTCAGTGGGACAAAGACTAAATGAGCGTGCAATGACTTTCTGTGTCAGTAGAATTTTACATGAAGATGCTGTTTATTGGCAATAGTTGGTGCCTTTTTTGGTGTGTGTTGGTTGTTGAGATAGTAGTTCTGAAGTTGAAAGGAAAAAGAATGCACTCAATTGTGATGACGGACTATTTGCATTATCCATATTTCATTGGTTCTGGCAGATAAATTAATGTGTAACATGAAGGCCCAATGCTTTACAATCTTAGTTCAGTAACTCTTACAAACTAATAGACCACACTGATGTCTTTATATTTGGTGCTCAAGTAGTCTATTCTGAAGTTGTAGTTTCCAATGACAGGACCCGATTCCATGTAACAAGCCTTTGTTGAGTTACTTGCTGAAGGACCATTTAAAAAACATAGAAAGGGAATTCAGCTCAAGTTATCACCTAATGGGTTTTGCAGAATCCAGTTTAAAGCAGCTCCTAATAGGTATTCCTGTTTCAGCAAAGTAAATTATGTTGTTTGATTACTTTATTCTTCTTGTCCAAGACAATAATTTCCATTAGGCTTCTATTGTTGAGTCAAATCTTAAATCGAATCATGATTCGAAATGGCCCTTTTCTGACTCGTGAATCACATCGAATTGTAGATTGTAAAGATATGGCCTTGATAGAAACATGCATAGATATCAAAGATTCATTATAAGATGAAAACTCAGTCTTAATGCAATAATATGCATGATTTTAACAATGATTATGTAGCCTAGTAGTAAGCAACTTGCTTATATGGCAACATACGTGGGCTGTATGCGACTCTGAGCACTGCCACGATCTATGAATTAGAAGATACGGCAATTAAATAGATCCTGATTTGTCAAAATTCATGTTCATGTAGATATTTAATAATCAATAATGTTCAACACTACTTGTATAATTATATCTATCAAATTGTAATAATAACTTAACATTTCAAATACGTTGAGCCCATCTATTGACTCATATGATAATAGGCTATGGAAATTTCGCCAAACTAATAACAGATAGGTCATGAGAATAAGTTACTTTAGCCTTGAACAAATCCAGATGAAGATTTTAATGTTGGAGAAAAAATGAGATAAAGGTTAATAACATGCTCTGTAAAGAATAAATATCCTAATTGACAAATTTTGCATGGAAATACAATTTTTTTTTTAACACAACAATTTTTTGAAGTTATATTCTTGATTTTCAAAAGAAAAATGAAGATAAAGCTGGTTTCAAATTCGTCGAATGCAAAAATTGTTCTATTTGCATGAATCGAATTGTGAATCCAACCACTGATTCTGTCTAAACCTCAATGCACTCGTAGATTCATATCGTTTTTTCATTAATCGCGAATGGAATCTCGAATCAAATCGCAAGTCGTACGATTTTGACTACTATGTTGTTGATTCTGATAAGGTGGTCAAATGTTAAAATGAACCCATTAGTATATTCTTGGCTTTATTTATTTTTATCTAATTTACTTTTCAAAGCAAGGCTTGGATGTAGGGGTTTTATCTATCATTATGTGATATCAGTAAAGCAACTTTAGAGCAGTTATAAACTTATATACAATAGCTTCTAGGATGGTCAGTTGCGGAGGGAGCCTCGGCCCAGCGGGGGCCTGGGATTTTTTTTTGAATTTTTTCCAGGTACTATTCTAGATTTCTTTTTAATTACTCCTATATGTTTTGTACATCACTGCCACCAAGGGCGGAGCTAGCATGTCTTGGGTGGGGGCGGCAAATTTTTTATTTTTTTCACAGGAATACGTTAATATAAAAATATGAGAAATATGCACAAAGAGCACTCTGGCAGAGTGGTTAAAACATGTGCCAAGTCCTTAGTTCTCTGGCACTGGAGTTCGTGTCTCCCTAGCATCAATATACTTTTCTCTTTTAAAAACCTCATCCCAGCTCTCTCTCTCTCTCTCTCTCTCTCTCTCTCTCTCTCTCATTCTAAATTTTGCATAAACTCCCCACAAGGTTTGTAATTTTTTCACTAATTGGAGAGGAATGTGACCATTTAAACATGAAAAATTTTCCCTCCTAAGTTTAGTATTTTTACTGCATATGTGTGAAATTGTGAATTGACATATAAAATGAATACACAAACATTTCGATTAACATATTTGTATGAATAAGATACGGATTACTTGTTTTATTACACTTAGAGTGAAAGAGGGATTCCCCATTGCCTCAGGCATCCTTGAAACTTGTCAATTTTTTTTTTTTTTTGTGGTGCTTGCCAAGGGAGGAAGCGGAAAGTGATGGCTGTTGGAGCTACTTGTCAATTTTATTTTGTGATGGTGCTCAAGTAGATAGGGGGTGGGGTAGGTGTCACTCTCACTTTCGAACACATAATTGTTCCTATAGCTTGGCGTGGTTCAACTAGGTATTCACCAATGTTCTAAAAGTCGCTCGGTTTTCGTCGCTCGGTCGACCACCTTCAAGCTTTAAGGCCTTTTAATCGCCAATTTATATATATATATATATAGGGTCGGTTCTAGGGACAATACATTTGACAACACTTTTGACAACAAATTTTTCAAAATTCCACGTGGGACCTTCATACAATTAATCGGAGCCATTCAATGTATTTAAAACATGTTTTTAAGAGGTCCCATAAAAAATCAACTCATTTGGATATCGGTAAGAGCTTGATCGGCTCATTTAGTTGATTTCTGTCAAATTTGACAAGATAAAATTGAATGAGCAGATCAAACCCTTGTCGATATCTAAATGAGTTGATTTTTTATAAGAACCCTTAAAAACTTGTTTTAAACAAACTGAACGGCTCCGATTATTTACGTGGGACTCCGAAAATTGTGTTGTCAAAAGTGTTGTCAAATGTATTGTCTCTAGAACCGGCTCCATATATTTATATATATTCGTCGCTTGGTCGACCACCTTCAAGCATCAACGCCTTTTAATCGCCGATTTATATATATATATATACAGTTTGGATCTTTTAAGGGATCCCGCACAGCCTTACCATGTGGGACTCCCCTTTCTCGATCGAATTACGACGATCCGAGCCGCTCAAAGTGATTAGAACGTGATTTTAAGGGTACTCGCGAGAAATCAGCGAAAAAAATGATCAGGAAGAGCTTGATCTGAACAGTTTTTTATTAAACGGTTCAGTAAAAAACTGCTCGGATCAAGCCCTGCCTGATCATTTTTTTTGCTTAAAATCATGTTCTGCACACTTTGAGCTGCTCGGATTGTTGCAATTCGATCGCGAAAGGGGAGTCCCGCACGGTAATGCCGTGCAGGATCCCTCATTGGATCCCGAGTGTGTATAGATATATATACATACATACATACATACATACATACATACATATATACACATACACACACTCCCCAATGACAACCCTTATGAAAAAGTAGTAAAGTACTACAAAATAACTAGTCAATACAATGAGAAGTTCAATGTTCATAATTCAACTTCATACCAAAGGAAACCAAGTATGAAATTACTAGTCAATTACAAACCAAATGAAATTAAGTACGGAATTACTAGTCAATAACTCTTTACTCATCCTCTTCTTCCCCATATCCATCCATAACTTGGTCTCCATCGAATTCAAACTCAAAATCCTCATCTACCTCCTCTTCGGGATCATCTTCCGACAAAAAATCTTCCTCATGTAGCTCTCGTACTCCAACATTTCTAGTAGTTCTTCTAGGTTGAAGGATTTCATCTACTCCTGTAGCTTCCCCGATCATCTCCCATGTAAGTCCCGAAACCAGGTCTTCTTCGTCAACATCAGCACCTTCAACAATCCATCCTTGTGCAGGTGTTGCTTCACTTGCACGTAATACATCATTCCCCTTTCTTTTATTGTTGATGAGTTTGGCATTGAATTGGACATACACTAGATTGTTCAACCTTGTCGCATCTAGTCTATTCCTTTTCTTTGTATGTATCTATACAAAAAAGAAAAATCCTAAGTTAATATAATTCTTGTCTGATGCATATATATATATATAGAGAGAGAGAGAGAGAGAGAGAGAGAGAGAAAGAGAGAGAAAGAGAGAGAGAGAGAGAGTGTGTGTGTGTATATGTACTTACTCCCTCAGAAGTGCTCCAATTTCTCTCACACCCCGATGAACTTGAAGTCAAAGAGAGAATTCGAGTGGCCATTCTTCTCAAATTGGGTGTATGATTGCCATAGTTAGACCACCATCCAACCAGTCATGAAAGAAAGCACAAAAAAAATATAGTACCAAGTAACTTAGCAAAAAAAAACAAATTACTAAGGAAAGTAACTACTTATTTACCCGGATCATAAGAGTCATTGTTCGTCGCACATCCCATGGTGGCTAATGGTCTTCCAAATCCACCTTCTTTGTTCTTGTACTTCAACAACTCTCTATTGATGACTTCATCTTGAACGTTGACATCATCGGGAAAGAAAGCTTCAACACAAGTAAGAACCCCATCCATAATGATAGGATCATCTTGAATGGTATGATCTTTGTAGAAGTAAAAAGGATTCAACAAGTAAGCCATCAAATGCAATGCACTGACCGACCCTTGGCTTTCCCATCAATGACATCTAGTATTGGCCAGTAGTTAGTCTCAACTTGCTTGTATGCCTCTTTGATCTATTCTTTTGCATTTTTGAGCTTTTCATATACAAAGCCCATTGAGGGCTTCCGATCCCCATCAACAAGTCGAAGAACCATCACCAACGGATCAAACACTTTCAAGTATAAGGTTACCTCATTCCAAAATGCCATACTCATCATGGTAGCAAATGTCGTTTTCCCCTTTAGGCTCTTCGCCCATTTACTCGTCCCATGCCTCACTACTAAACATTGCCCGCAATTCCTTTTTCTTTTCCATCAAGCTTTGTAAAGTCAAGAAGGCTGTCGCGAATCTAGTAACACCCAGCCTCACTATGTCTCTCCTCTTCGTATATATTCTCATCATCGCCAATGTATTATGACGAGCATAAACAAAAATAGTGAACGCCTTGGCCTTATCAATAATTCCTTTAAACTAGGATTGCTTACCGATTCCTTCAAGCATGAGATTTATTGTGTGGGTGCCGCATGAGGTCCAAAATATGTTAGGCCTCTTGATCTTTAGCAAATCCGCCACTGCCATATTGTTGGATGCATTATCCGTGACTACTTGAACCACATTTTGTGCTCCAATATCTTCAATGAACTTGTCAACGTATTCAAAGATATACACCCCTGTGTGTGATGCCTCCGAATCTTCCTTTGAAGAAAGAAAACAAGTCCCTTGCTTACAGTTAACGCACAAGTTCATAATGCTTCTCCTCTTTCAATCGGTCCAAGGATCCATCATGATAGAACAACCCGTCAAAGCCCACCCTTCTTCTTGCCTCTTACGTAATTTTTTTGTTCTATCCACCTCCTCCTTCAACAATGGCTCCCTTAGTTGGTATTGGCTTGGAGGTTGGTATCCTGGTCCAAATTGGCCAACCGCTTCAACAAAACGTTTGGAACTATCATTGTCTATGGCATGAAATGGAATACCGGCTTCGTACACCCATCGAGCCAAGTATTGACTCACTTCATGACTCTTCTTCTTCCAAATTGCATCATTTATGTTTGGTTGTTTTACCTTCTTGAATCCACTCGTAGTCATGTCAGAAGAACCAGGATTGATCTCTGTACTATCTAGGGGACCAAGAACATGGGGCCTCTTCCTTGAACCTACATGCTCAACTTCATCATCTTCAAATTCATCACCTTCTTCATGTACTATATTAACTTCCTCCCTAAGATAGTAAGATTCATGCCTCCTTGCTTCTCTTTCTTTTTAGCTGCTGTCTCATCAAGTGCCTTCTTACACTTTAATATATCTTCCTTGCTTGCCTTAGTGCACGTGGCAACATCTCCCTCAACCTGAACTATGGGTTTTTCATCCTACTAACCCCTCCAGTATACTGATTCCCACACAAAATGTATTTTAGGCAGTCCTTATTTTTAACATCCACAATAACTCCATAATCTCATCCAACATCATCCGAATTTCTTTTCAGTACTAGCTTAGAATTAGAGGCCTCTGAAGATGGAATATGAGTGGGATCCATTGACATTTGATATCAGTATAGACTACACTGTAACACACAAAAAAAAAAAAAAAACAGAGAAGAAAGTCAAGAAACTGTTTACATGATTCTAAGTTAAGACTTTTAAGATTTAACACTTTGTGTTAATTGTTAACACCAAACAATACTACACAACACTTTGTTTTAAGATTTAAAAAATAAATAAAAAAATTACTACACTTTGCTACTGTACACAATGTCCAGACGTGGCCGGGTGGCCATATGGATATGGGTATGGACTTTCAAAAATCAAAATAAAAACAAATTTTGAAAAGAGATCATATGAGAGAGAGAGAGAGAGAGAGAGAGAGAGAGAGATCTCATACGAGAGAAAGAGAGGGATCGAGAGAGAGAGAGAGAAATTACAGCAGACTAGCAGAGCGGCGGCGTGTCGGCGACTTCACAGGCGGCGTGACTTCACTCCAAGTTGATCGATCGATTGCAAGACTTTGTCGACTGGGTAACTGTACCAATAAAGCCCTAAATCTGCCATTTTAAACTGGTATGAGATATAACAGTTACCCCTCTTCATTTTCCAAAAATACTAATTTTTCCCCAATTAATCACCTTTTAACCGATTAACCGACTTATTGCCGATTTGACGCCGACCGATAAATCGACAACTAACGCCGATTAATCTCTCGAGCGCCAAATCCAACCGCCTAAGCATTAATCTTATCGGAGATGGCAAATTTCCAATTAATTCTGCCTTTTAGAACACTAGTATTCACAGGTGTGAAAAAAAAGCCTAATACTTTGTACAAATACGGTAAAAATTGTAATTTAGAGAATGGTCGGTTGGGATCAAGAAAAATTAATATCGTAGCGTCTTTTGTTTGAATACCATATGAGAGTTGGAGCAAGCCTTTATTTCTTTTTTAAAAAATAGAAAATTAGAGGGAGACCCTAGTTTTTAGGTTCGGTTTGATCCCAACCCTGAATATTGTTCCCAAACCTAAGTAGGCTCGATAATGTTGCATTATGACTTTATTGCCCCAGGCGAAGAAAATCTCCTCAATTCTCTTCCACATTCGTCTCACCCTTTCTCCTCTGCTTCTCTTTACCTTTTCCTTCACCAAATTCCAGAACCAGAACAAATCTCTCTCTCTCTCTCCCCCGTCACAATCTTCGCCGCTTCGGACTCCATCAGAGAGCCGTGCTTTGCTGAGATCACAAGAGAAGGAGCTCACATCCTGTTTAGATTCCCGGAACAGGTGGCGAAGATTGGGAAGAAGAAACGTGGCCAGAGAATTGTGCCATTTCCGATCAGTGGCCCGACATCGAGTCCATCTTCTCGTTCAAACCCATTTCCGGTCAGTGGCCTGACACCGAAACACCATCTGCCGTTCGGATTTACATGGACTATGGCGATGCGATGGAGTGGGCACTCGGTCATTTCTTCACTCCAATGGCTCCAATTTCCCGACGCCGGCGATGCATTTAAAACTTCGGCCTCATGATCGGATACCAGTACAATAATGGCAGTGGAGGAGGCGGTGGATTTGGATTGTGGTTGTGGTCGCCACTAAAGGCGTGGAGAACTTGTTGGAGATGCCGCCGTTGAGGTCTCCACCTGTGTTGAAGACATCAATGAAGGTGGAGGACGATGTGTTGCTGAATTTTCCTGTGGAGAAGTAATCTGATTGTCCACTGCCAGTGGGACCCGCAAGCAAGATGAGCTGCATGTTGTTTGTAATTGATTGAATTGGGAGTGGCAAGAATGAATATAAAGGTAGGACTTTAAAATACACACTTGTATATGAATTTTGTATTTGTGAACTACGTGAGCTATCTATGTGAACTGTATATTTGAATGTGTGTTGAGACTATGTGAATTATGTGATGAACTATGTGAACTGTAAGTTGTTGGTAGATATTGAACATTCAGATCTGTAAGTTGTAAATCATAGAGGAGAAACAATTCGGTGTCGAACTAGAGAAGGCAAAACCTCGTAAGCAAGACAAAAACAATTCAAATTTGAATATTTATAACTATATTTGATTTTGATTACTTTTTTTGTTTTTGTTCAATTTTTGTTCGTGTGTGTATTTTCTATGAAAACTGTGTATTTTTCTATGAGAATTGTATATTGTTCATGAGAACTGTCTGTGAGAATTGTATATTTTCTATGAGAATGGTGTATTTTTATATGAGAACTGTGTATTGTCCATGAGAATTGTGTATTTTCTATGAGAACTGTGTATTTTAGTGTGTGGTGAAACTATGTGAACTGTGTATTTTCTAAGGCCCAGTTCTCATAGATACAGTTCTCATAGACACAGTTTTCATAGCCAGTTCCCTTAGCCAATCTCATAAAAACAGTTCTCATACAGATAGCTCTGATAGACAGTTCTCATAGAAACAGTTCTCATAGGGACAATTCTCATAGAGTCAATTCTCATAGAAACAGTTCTCATAGCAAAGACTATTGTTTTAATCTTACATAATTTCATATTCAATATGGATCTTGTTCCGTAGATATCATCGAGTAGGTTTCAAAAATGTAATTTCTTTTTAAAAATGAATATCTACAACAAAATATATGACTTTTTGAAATTTAAACAATGTTTTTATGGTGCACCAATGCTTATGGAGCATTGGATTATTTTCCTATACTAGATGCTCTGTAGCTCCGTGTGCTGATGCGCATGAGGAAGGCATGGGCATGGTTGGAATAAAAAATGCAAATAATTGTGCAGGACTATTTGAAGACCGAACCTAAAAAACAGGGTCTATCTCCAAAAATCCCTTTAAAAAAAAGCCAACGACAAAAACTAATTATAAAATGACTTTCTTCTTCGTATTTTTTCACACCACATGTAACTAGACTTCCACTGAACGGTGCCATGCTCACGGCCGAATCCTGGCTCCACCATTGACTGGCAACATGAGATGCTTAGGAAAAACATAGCCACTAGTTACGATTTGAAACTCTCTAATACATAATGTCCAAAATTTTATAAGTGGCTAAACCATGGGCTATAAACATTATACTTTAGCAATTGTTTACAATTTTTACGATAGTCTTGTTTCTTTTTCTCTGTCTATAGAACCCACAATGCAATTCAAATTTGGAGATTTTGGAATGATATTTGAACAAAAGATGTTCTTTCTAATTGAAGCAAGATTGCTAATTATTGAATTTTAGTTCCTGTATTGAATTGCTCTTAGACTTGATCCGCTTAGACAATTCAAGCAATCGGATTGTGTTGTATGTAACTTTCTTAATAGATATGTGAGTTTTTTTAATATTATTTCTAGAGTAAAAGTTTTTTTTTATTATTATTCTAGCAATATTGCTTATCACAATTTTTTTTTATTGAATGTGTTAAAAGGTGCCCCCACTAGCCATCTTTTCTGGCTACACCACTGATGATGGTTATGTCAATATAGTATGAATTGGTCTTGTGTTCCTGAATATGTAATATGAACAAAAATTGATTAACCAATGCTTCCAATTGTGTCAAGTCTCTTAATTTTGTTAGTTTGTTCCATCTAAGCGTCTAAGGGTTGGATATGTTGAGTTTAAATATTGCAGGTTTCATCTTTTCCTCTGCCTAGTTGTTCTAGTTTGCATTGCGAAAACTTTCACAAATTCCTAGAATTTTGATTTTTCTGATTCGTGAGAAACTTCAATACCGCATTACAACAATATACTTATGTATGGCCTGAAAATTTGGAATTCCCAGACTTGAAACTTCTCCAAGAGGACACAGTCAAGCTGCTCTGGGCAGGGAAAAAGCTCTCTATGGGTAAACAACTGTGTGGTTATAACCGTAACAATGAGAAAAAGATATATATAAAGATTCTTGTAGTCTCTGCTGTCCATCCGTTTAGGAAACAATTCCTACTTCTTTGTGGCAGATCATACTCAGGCTGCAATCACCTGGCTCCTGCATTTTATTCAGTTAAGTAATTGTCGCATAGTTCTCATTCTTTGTCGATGGTTTATACTTTTTTTTTGAAAGGCAAAAATAATTTTCATTAATTTTTGAAATTATTACAAAGACTAAGAGGACAAGGAGCAATGTTCTAAAACTCGGAAATACTCGGCGAGTACTCGCCGAGTACTCGGTACAAGGTGCCTAGCCGAGTAGATTTAGGCATACTCGGTGGAATTACTCGGCCAGACGATTACTCGGAATTACTCGGCGAGTACTCGGCGAATACTCGGCGAGTACGAGTAATCGCTCGGAATTACTCGGCGAATACTCGGCGAGTACAAGTAATCGGTAAAACGAATACTCGGAATTACTCAGTAAAATCGAAAAAAATTGAAAAAAATGGGGTAAAATTCATAATATGTTAGATTTGAAGGGTCGTTAGTGTAATTTCAGTATATTTTTATACTTACCCAGTTACCCTAATTGACTGAACACAAAGCTGCTGCTGCTGTTCGAAGCTGCTGCTGCTGTTCCTCTTCTTCTTCGACATATAAAAAAAAAATCCAAGTAATTTCTACTCGCCGAGTAATCGCCGAGTACTCGGTCTACAAGGTACAAGGTGGCCGGCCGAACGAGTACCGAGTTTTAGAACATTGACAAGGAGAACGGCATTGTATTCCTAACAAAGCTAAGAATAATCCTTTGCCTAGTCCAAGACCCAATACCTTGATTGGTAAGGAACAAATCGAAGACCACACCTAAGGGCCGAAACCCACTCCTAATAGGCCGAAGCCTGAAAGACCTAAAGGGCTGAGCCCAAACCTAGAGAATCCAAAGCCCTAACCCTATCCTTCGTCTGCAGCCACAACTGGAGCTGAAACTGCCACCGCCATCCCAACAGACACCGATCACCGGAGCATCAACACGCCCACCACACCACCCCCTTCCACCTGGAAACCAACATGATGAGCAGCAGCACCAAGGGCGGCGGAGAAAAGAAGCGACCACATCCACATCCAGGGAGCGCGCCGCCCCACCTCCCTCCACCGTCCAAACCCACTGCTATAGCCATCAGCCACTGAAAATTCCAAATCGGAATCACAGCCACCGCCAAACAGTACCTGCAAGAAAAGCTTCTCTAAGATAAAGATTGGATCAAAGATCCGACAACGGTGACAGCAAGATCCAAATCGGAGCCGACGAACATCAGGGTATGAAAGAACCCACCACCGTACGCCGCTGCACCCCCAATCGCTGTTAAGCATACCCATTTCCATCCAACAATGGAAAAAACGGTTGGGGCCTAGCAGTGCGGACAAATACAGATCCGCGTGCCGTTAGGCCTGAAGTCGCCGCACCCAAGTACCGACGAGGGAGATCCAGGAGAGTTGGAAAAACAGAGGGTAAAAAACGGAAGAGGGAGAAGTAGAAGGGAAAGAGAGGAGAATAGAGGAGAGGAAGAGAGGGCTCGCTGTGGGGGGGATGCGCCGCCCCCCCAAAGGGAAACCCTAAGTCGTCTACAAGAGAGGGTAGAGAGAGTTGACAGCGCACCAAATCTTTTTTATCGATGGTTTATACTGTGTCGCTTTTGTTACTTTGTTTGAATTTAGGGTCACTCTAAAATGGCTCTCTCTTTTTTCTTCTTTCTGTTTGATTGAGCAGGATTTGGATCTGGGTAATGAATAGCATGGTCGAAAACAGGCAACCTAAATGAGGAAATTAACTTCCTTGTCAAATGAGTTTCTGATTGACTGGATAGGTCCCTCGCTGTTGCACCCACAAGTGAAGTTTAATCCACTGGCAGACATGCCTCTATCACCTGTGATGTGTTTAATCTACTGTGACATGTATTGCCAGGTTAAGTGTACCTACATGTCTTCTGCATAAATCTTTATGTGATCTTTTCATCTTTTTGTAGGTGATCAAAGACAGGAGTATTGAGGATTTGATAATGCTATCTTATCAAGGAAGAAATTCATCACCTGAATTTTGAAACTTCCTGTCAACTTACCTCATTTTGCAGACTTGTTAATAGCCAATACCAAGTTGAGTTGAGATGGAGAGTCGGATATCTTCTAGACCGCATATGAACCACTAAAGTTTCTGGATTCATTGCTATAAATGGTTTCTTTTCTCAGTTCCACGTTATTTAATTCTCTGTCTGCTTGTTTGTTAGTTAGTATGGAGGATCTAAAACTTGATGGATGTATTTGTCTGATTAGAATCAGGCATGGAAATGGAAAAAGTCTCATTCCCCTTATGAAGGAGGAAAACTGTAGTGAATGTTGAGTCTCTACACCTAAAATGCTCAATCCTAAGGGGTTTTTTTGGGGGCGTAAACTAGCTCAATCCTGGTTGGTAAGTCATAACTGCATAATCTGGATAATGGAAGAGTCTATCTTGAAATGTATCTACAAGATCTACCTGGAAATGACCGTGAGGTCAACCAAATCTTCAATCCTACACAATATTGCGCCTGCAACTCTTATCCATGCTTTACAGCTTTGTTGGTCCTCAATCGGGCCTCATTTAATTTCATTTTCCAGTGAACTGATACATCTTACTTTTGTTGATAGTTCCCAATATCTAATATGGAGATCTTTAGGGTAACGAAACTTTCAGAACTTAAGTTATGTTTCCACTTATAACATAAACATATAAATGGAGAAGTAAAAGATATCTGCAAGAGAAGGATGCTATGCTTATGTCATCTATCTTTTTGCCCTTGTTATGCAACTTATATTTCATAGGAAGTTAGGAACTCTAGAACTGTTGTAATATTCATGTGTAGTTTTATGGTATCTTGGTAATGAATGTGGAAAATAGCAAATGTCATTGTCTTCAGTACTCCATGATAGTAGTTCACGTTCTGCCGTTTCATGCGAGTCAAAATCTTCCAGTATTTAATCTGGAGTGGATTGTCATGGACAACAACGAATATTGGTCAGCCCATGCACTTTTTCCCTCTTCCTTCCTTGCTTGTGCAGTGTGCGAGGCTCATTTACATCAAACCTTATTATTGCAACCTGAACCATATGATCATGTTAATTGAAAAAGATGCACAAAATTTAGTATGGAGCAATCCCATGGGTGGTGCACCAGATGAAATCAACTGGAAAGATTTCTGTCCTCTCTCTTCAGAATCTAAAAGTTTATGTATGCTAGCTACCTACCTTCTTATGATTCTCTGTGAGAATTTGTCATCCAAAGGACAGCAGCAGATTATGCCGTCTTTGTGTTAAAAAACAAATGTCAACTGTTATTTTTCCTCATATGATTATGCCAATGCTCTCTCAACTTTTTGCCAAAATTGATACTCCTTGTATGTACTGATCACTAGCTTAACATGCTCCAGTTGAACTAAAAAGTGAGATACGCAATTATTGGCTTATAGATTGACTTGAAGTACTTCAAAATGCATAGTTTACTCCATTAATGTCTCACCCGTTCACAGTTAGTGTGCCCTTTTGCTATTTTATTCCTGGCTTCTAGGATATTCAAGCGACAGACAGACAGGCTGACATGATAACAGAATAGATAATAAACTTATTCTTCTGATATGTGAACCCTGCCTTTTCCTTCTTCCATTCTTTAGAAATACATGGAGAATGGGTGGGGGAAAGAGTCTTGTTTTATGCTTATCAGTGCCCCTAGTGCTCAGCATCATCCAATTAGTCTAATTACTGCTTTTTGTTGGCTCTAATCTTGTCAAAGATCTGACTGACATGTTAACTTAGTTTAAGGTTTGGTGCACCTACTTGAAATAAAAAAAAGGTGAAAAAGAGCCATCTGAAAGGCTTTTTGTCTGCATTTGTAGATTTCCTCTTCCTTAATTGCCCATTTGGAAATCATTACCCTTTTAAATTGACTTTATAATAATGTTTTAGTGCTTGCAGATGTCTCTCAATTGTCCATAAGGGGAAGCAGGTAGGTTATTGCAATCACATTCATGATTATTCCTCTTATTTATCTTTGATTATAAGGTACATTGTCATATTGATCTTCACCTAAATTGTGGTGCTTTCAAATTACTTCATGATTCAGCTGTTACGTGCTAAAAATGTCAGCTCATAGTATTACTATCTTTTGAATGCAACTGCTTAATTAGCAACTGATGTTGTCCTTAGTTTGTGATGGTGGGAAAATGAGCATATGGTCTTTGATACACTTGTTCTATCAGATAGAAAAGATTAAAAAAAATGTGGGACTTGTGAGGGCATAATCTTTGGTTTTGCAACAGCATAATATTGTAAGAAGGTGGAAGGATCCTTAATTTTGAAGAGAAGTGTAGACTAATTACCATGCATATAGCATAAATAAATGAAATATAAAATGGCTGTTCCAGTTCAGTGGCTTAGAAAAAGTTTTGGAAAAGAAAGGGGAAGAAAAGGATATAAGGAGTTCCCCACCACATCTAGTGTCTGAAATGTTTATGGAAGAATATATGAAGAAAAACTCTCTCAGGATAGCCTGCGATAACTGCTTGGGTTAGTTGAGGTGAATTTTTCCTCCAGCACAAACTATGAGATGATTACTGTTGTCTTACTCTTTTACTGTTGGACTCTGTACATTGTTAGTCTAAATTGGAACTGTAGAGTAGTTGTTGCACTCAAAATGGAGTCTATTTCAGGGTAGGCAGGGTAATCCTCCTCATTGCACCAATTTTGCAGTGCACCTGAAAGGTGGACATTGATTGCAAATTTCTTTGATACGATTTGCATGATTTGGAAAAACAAATGATACTAAGTTTTTGTTCTTTTGTTTTTTCCCCAGTGCTTTCCCTCTCTTTCAAAAGTGCTGTTCCTTTTATTATCCATGGTAAATATAGTAGCCGTATGTTCGTCCGATACTGAGACTTGGAGCTTCTGCTAAATTTGTTGAGTCAAGTTTGTTCAGAAAATGTGCTATTGTGGCCCCTTTTGAACTGATGGTACAGTAAATTGTCATTATCAAACCTTTAAAACATTTAGGCAACATGAAAATAGAGAACATAATTCAACAATTATTGTTGAGTTCTTCCTGACATGGAATTCTAAAATTCCTTGTGATAAAAAGCTTGATAGTGTACATAAAACTCTATATACCAAACGGTACCTTCCATTCTGCATTTCCTAAATATTGCAAGGTTGTCTTGTCTAATAGTACATAATGGCCCTGAGTCAAATTACACTCATTCCGCAAAACTATGACAGGAAAAAGGAGCACATAGATAACGAAGTCAAAATTTGTACTCTTGTCCTTGTTTATTTCTCCCTCTTTGGTTTCTTGCATTCATCAATCTCTGCAGGGTCCAGGCCTTTCTTGATCCTCATAAACAACTCTGGAAGCCGACAACGAGTAGAAAGGAACTTCGCTCACTGTCTTTCTCGAATGTAATTCCTCCTGTGACCTTTTGCAATGAGCAATTGCACCCTGAATCGAGTTCTCCATATCTGAACTCACGCTGCTGCTTCTCTTGAGAAATCTCGACTCATGGGACCCATTTGAATTTCCCAAACTTGAAGAAGATGAAGTTGATGATGAAGATGAATAGCACTTAGTTGTTGAAAGCCGTTTGATCGCCCCAGAAAACGATCTCCTGTGTCGCGCACCACCACTATCTGGTGCAATCTTTTCCTTGTTGAAGCTCCTTGAGATGGTATTACTGTTGTGGTATTTCTCTCTCTGAATTTGCCCGAATGGAGGCTTTCTTTCTGACTTTGTATTTTTGTTCTGAATCTTCTGATACTCTTTGGCCCTTGGAACAGTCCCTTCCTCCGAGCAACTGGACTTATTGAAAAAAGACTTGAGAGACTGTTTGATTAGCTTAAGCTTTCTAGTCCAGGACTTTTTGGGAACTTCATTGATGGAACTGCTTTCTTCGGTTGAGAACTCTGAGAAAAACTCATTTGGGTTTAGTTCTTGACTCATGTGGAATGATTCAGAGGGAGAGATATTGCACGATTGAAATGGGGTGTTGGCTGTAGGAGTGGTATAGGTTGTGCTGGTTGTCAATGGAGTGGTGAAATACTCTTCGAAGCTATCGGTTGTATTGTGATTGTACGAGTTGGAATTTTGGAGGAGTTTTTCGACCATTTGTAAGCGCGGTGGGAGGTGAAGGGGGAGGAGTTTTCCTTTGTAGAAGAGTTCGTCAGCGGGGGAAGTAGTGGTTTCTCTCTCTGAAGAGCTGGAAAACATTTGGAACTCGAATTCTCTGGCGTGTGGAGGGGAATTCGTGGGGTGGGAAAAGAAGTTGGAGTTTGAGCTGACTTCCATGTCTATGTATTCTTCATCTGTGTGATCATACGAGTTGAGGTCTACTGCCATTTCAGATCTCTCTCTCTCTCTCGGTTGCTTATGGTTGTCGGGAGCTTAGGTTAGTGAAATAGGGAGGAGGACGTGGTGGTACTAAGTTCTTGAAAATGTATAATAAATGCTGGAAGATGTCAAAAAGAATCAGGAAATTCCTTGAATGCTTTCAAATATAATATTGAGAACATTATTGGGAGTTTTTTTAGAGGCCGACCACTGACCCATGTCTCTATTTTTGGTTACCTTAGTTAAGTTTCAGTGGTTCAATTTTCAATACTTCCCTTTTAAATTTTGTACTCCACTCATATGGAGTATTATTTTCCGTTTCTTTTTCTATGTAAAGAGAGAGAATCATGAGATATTATTAAAGGATTGTTGGTGCGAGTTATTACAATAATCATTTCTCTTATTGTGGTTCAGGTTCCTTGCAGGGTATTGTAATTGAATACAGTTTCCATATTGGAGGGGCCTATGTGATCAGTTTGGAAGATGATTAACAACAAAAATATCCCCGCAGTATGATTGGATTGCACTTTTACTGTGATCAGTTCGGAAATACTTGTAGGTAAGTGGGATTGCAAGTGAATCAAGCTGCTCATGAGTTGCTTGAGGCTCGGCTTGGTAAGAGCTTGTTCGAGAACGAGCTCGGTTCATTAAAGTTTTTAAACGAGTTTGAGCTCAAATTTTGGGTTCGTTTTGTAAATAAGCCGGGCTCAAGTTAGTCGAAGCTTAGCTTGAGGAGGCTCGTGACCACAAGAATGTATCTAGAGAATTTTGTTTCGGTAATCTACGTATATGTAATAGTTTACCTTCGCTATTTTATTTTTCCTCCTAGAGCTCGAGCTCGGCTTCTTTATATCCATTCATTTTGTGTGGTACGTGATCCTCGATCTATGTTCCTCTTCCGTTGGCTTGTAACTTTCCTAACCTTTTTGCTCCAACCTGCAAAGTGAACGCACGACTAAGACCTGGCCGGGGTTACTCGGCAAGGCCCTCCGGCGAGAGGATGAGAATGTGCAGAGAGTAAAGTCAGAGACTAGGGTTTAGGGTGTATGAGAGTGTGTACCACTTAGGGGCACTATCTTTTAGTATTTATAGAGTCTCCTTGACTTGCTCTCCAAGTACGGGCATGCGCCTTGCACAAGCCAGGTGACATCGTCATAACATCACCGAATAGATCTGGTAACTGTTTTGGTGTGAGCTGGCACACTCCACGTGCGTTCATGGTTATCCTTTGGCATAACCGCCTCAGTGCGTTGGGAGGTACAAGGAATAAAAGGTGGCCGAGCCCATATGTAGCCGAGCCTGGTGGGCGACCCAATCGAAGGACTTCCCAAAAAGCTATCCCTCCAAAGGTGGCCGAGCCCAGTTGATATCCTCCTGGCATCGGGCGTAAGGCGAGTGCAACATCGGTAGCCAATGAACCACGGAGTGAAGCCGAGCCCAGTCTCGGGTACGGCTTTGACAGCCAGGTGCGAACGGTTACGTTCGGCCCGCTACAATAGCCCATCAATCTCTGCCGTCGCCGAGTGCATGGTAGGGATTGATAATAAGCATGGGCCGAGCCTTTTGATTGCCGAACACGAATCGTGGTTGCGGGGTGGAAATTTTGCCAAGCCTAAATCGTTTTTCAGCTACTGTCTAGGCAGGGACCAATGGAAGGGTGCTAGGTGCCCATCCTTGGTTGAGTATGGCTGATGGAAGGACGGGTGGCACACGTGAAGTTCTGGAAGGCTGTCCTATCATTGCCATGTGTCGAGGGTCTACTGGCCATTGGTTCGGCGGTATAATGATGGGCGGGAATTTCGAATTCCCAAACCCTACCCTATATAAAGGTAAACGGGAGGAGAGAGAAAGGTCACGACACTCTTTCTCTCTCTAATCCTTCATTGCCAAAGCTTAATCCTTCGCCGGTTCATCTTCCAATTCTAATTTCCAGAGGATTCGTCACCAGATCTTACAAAAACTCCAGGTATTCGTTCGAATCCTGTTTCTTTTTACCTTTGTACAGCTTTTATGCCCTTTTACTGGGTTTTTTGGGGATTTTTTGGTTCTGTATGAACAATACGAAAGCGTGGGTGAACCGTCTATTCATCTTCTCCTTCAACCCATTCTTCCGAGCCCCAACTTTGTTGTTGGTTGGGTTTGGCCGACGTCAATCGAGGCTGAGCCCCATGATTCGAGTCTTAGATTTTCCCGAGCTTGAATCTTCATAGGATGAAAACGGGGTGGGCCAGTAGGGTAGCCGAGTGTAGGGAGATCCTCGTCCGTTGCCGACGATAAGGTTTCTCATTATTTTATTGTGTTGATAGGTCTGGCTCACCCGGTTATAGTTATCTCTTCCCACTCTGAAAGCTCAGGGGAGACTTGATAATCCGATAGTATTTGGAAAGGCATAGAAGCCGATGCCAGATATCTTCAATTGCTTCAAACATGTCAGCTGACACAAGCGATTCAAACGCTGAGCGTGGCTACGAGTATGGCGGGGACAGGTTCAACACCGAACTCGAAATCTCGTTCACACCGTCAACTCGTTCCGAGGCCAAACCCCATCTTGGGCCAGATATCTTCTGTCACAAGCTTGCGGAGACACACCGACATTGCTGGGTGACGAACCATCTTACAAGGGAAAGCTCAAAAGGAGGGAAAAGGAGGCGGGGCCGAGCAAAAAGTATAGTGGCCGAAGGAGGAGTGCGAGGCAACCAAGAGGCAGTAAGCAGCCGAAGCCGAGCGGGAGGGAAAAGGAGTCGAGGGTAAAATTCTCCACGTTTAGGAAGCCAGCAAATTTCTAGTTCCAAGAGAGCCATCAGACCGAGCTTCCTGGCATAAGCATTCCTCTTCAGACCCTTGTACCTGAGTTTGGAGAAGAGATGGGGAGAAGGAATGTGGTTCGCATTAACATCAGGGACGGTTCTCCTGCTCGGAAAGATACGTTAGACGCGCCTAAGCCTGCTGAAAAAAGGCAGAAAGTGACGCGTGACTTCTTTCCACCAAAGCTGCCGACCCCACGTTCTTCTAAGAAGGACAAGACCGAGTCTTCAACTACAAGCGACATGAAGGATGTCTAAGAGCAGTTTGGTTCGGCTGGTCATGTCGCCGTCTAGGAGTTCGCTCCCTCTTTTGCTTTGGCCGATGGGAGGGTGGTGAACGTTGAAGGTAGGGTCAAGTTAGAACCTGGCTTAGCTGTTGCAATGCTTCGGGGTGTTGCATTGCTGAGGGACATGGAGAAGGTTCCGGAAGACCTCAGCCGAGCCAGATACACGCAAGTGCTTACCTCATGTAGGTCTTTGTCCGAACCCAATCCTTTTCCTGTCATCATTTTGTTTTTTGGAGAATGTTTCCGAGCTTATGCTCTTTCTACTTTATAGGCTGGACAGGCTTTGCTCCGTGCGTCCAACAGAGCCGAGCTCGTTTCGGCCGAGCGTGCTCGTTATCATGAGGATTTGAAGGTTGAACGTGAGAAGGTGAGGTGTTACAAGGGCAACCTGAAGATGGCGAAGGTGCAGATTGCTGAGATGGAGAAGGAGAAAGAGGAGATGGCCAAGAGGTTGAAGAAGACCGAGTGTGAAATTGCCAGGGTGCTGAGGAAGGAGAAAAGAAAAATGAAGGAGGTAGATGGGAAGGCATATCAGGCTGGTTTCGACCGAGCCGAGGTTGAGTACATGAGAGATGCCCGGTCGATGGTAAATGATGCAATCAGGATGAGGGTCCCCATCTCCTACCGAACGAGATACAAGGACGGAGTGAAGGCTGCTTGCGAAGTTTTGTAGCTGAAGGCTAATATGAACTTGACAAAATCGATTCCAGCCCTAGTTATTCCCGAGCTCGTCCTTCCCTATACTGAAGAGGAGTGCGCACCCCTCCCTCCCGAGGAATTTCCCGAGAGTTAGGATGATGTCGATGACCTCACTGACGCCGACGCCGATGCTGAAGATGGCTCAAGTGGGAAGAAGACAGGTGATGGGGGAGAGGTGGCTAAGGATGCCGAGCGGGAGCCCATGAATGTTAATACAAATGCCGAGGCTATTGATATAGGTGCTGGTGATGATGCTACCGAGGACGTTCCTCAAGCTTGAAGTATTATTTTTCTTCATGAACTTGTTGATTTTGAACTTTTAGCTTGTCGGACTGGACGGCTCCGAGCTTGGATTTTACCGTTCCAGGTGTAATAGTTTGTGGGGGGTCAGCACTGAATGATATACCACGCCGTACCTCCCAACTTAGGTATTTTCTGCAACGGTTGTTTCTTTTGATGGATGATTTGATTTCTTGTTTGCAATGCTTTCTTGCTTGTTTGGATGATAGTTTATCCGTAGCCCCCACTTTGGTTTGGATTCGACAAAATAGTAAGGATGCTGGCCGATGTAGAGTTGGCTAGCTTGCTTATGGTGATTACTGAACCTAAATCATAGTAGAGTGGACAAATAGTTTGAGGGTTTGCCGAGCTTGGCATTGTACTAGGCCATTGTGCAAGTTAAGTGGAGAATACTTAGGTTAGCAACCGAAAGTTGTTAGGTAACCCTTCATATGGTTGGGGCTCAACCAAGGTGCCAGCCCCTAGCCAAGGTGTTAAGGGCTTGAGATGTCAAGCGTTTGAGTGGTTGCTCGCCAAAGCGTTAGTATAACCGGGCGTTGGCCAACCTTAATGCCTTGCCAAGCTGAACTAGAGCCTAAATTCCAGCCGTAATGTGTGTCTCTAGGCTCGATGGACCTGATGTCTGGTGGTTGCTTCTTTGGGCAGTAAATGTGGCCAAAGCAAGGGCGTGAAAGTCGTTTGTGGATGTGACCGAGGTCATCATTTGTGGTTGGCAGAGTTTGCCGAGGTTGAATAATGGCAATGAAAGCGTAATTAAAACCAAGCAATAACTGCAGAAGACATCAATTGCCAAACAAGATCCTTCTTGGTATTGAGAAACAATGGAATACAAGAAAAAATTAAAGATGAAGGGCCGTAGCCGATCCTGAAATGAAGTACAATAGAAAATTAGGCTGAAGCCCAGACGTTTAACAAAATGTAAAGTTGGTAAACCAAAGATTAACTAATGATAGTACGTGGCCGAGCACAGAGTAAATCAGGAGAAGGTTGATCACATGTATGCCTTTTTCAGATTTTGTGCATTCCACGGGTTGGTGAGGAATTTTCCATTCATGTCCTCCAGCACGTAAGCACGTTCGCCGGCAATCTTGACAACACAAAAAGGTCCTTCCCAGGTGCGCTTAAATTTCATTTTCTTGCTAGCTTGCACCACCTTTCGCCAAACCAAGTCATCTGGCTTGAAGGTCTTGGTTTGCACACTTCGGTTGTATCCCTTGGCCACTTGCTGTTGGTATTTGGCGAGCTTTAAACGAGCGTCGTCACGCTTCTCTTCTGCCAATATCAGCTATTGTTCCATAGCTTCATCGTTGGTCTTTGGGTCAAAGTTCTCTGTTCTTAATGTGGGGAACTTGGATTCTAATAGGATTACAGCCTCGATGTCGAATGCCATTGAAAAGGGTGTTTGGCCCGTAGAGTACCTTGGTGTAGAACGGTAAGCCCATAGAACGCGTGGCAATTCCTCAGCCCACTTGCCTCTTTTGGAGTTTAGCCGACGCTTGATCCTAGCACAGACTGTCTTGTTCGTATCCTTGGCCTGGTCGTTCCCTTGGGGGTATGCTGGGGTGGAGTTGAAGAAGCGAATCCCAAATTCAGCACAGAGGTTGGTGAGGTCCTTGCTGACAAATTGAGTTCCGTTATCCAAGACGATAGCATATGGGACGCCGAACCTAGTAACGATGTTACACCAAACGAATCTCCGAACGTCGGCTTCAGTTGTTGTGACAAGGGGTTCAGCCTCCACCCATTTTGAGAAGTAGTCCGTTGCCGTGATAAAAAACTTGAAGCCTCTAGGGGCCGTTGGCAACTTTCCCATGATATCAAACCCCCATTGTGCAAAGGGCCAAGGACTTGTGATGGGGGAAAGATTCTGGGCAGGTTGCTTCGAGATAGGAGAAAAAAGTTGGCATGGTCTGCATCTGCGGACGACTTCTTCACAGTCTTTCTTCATGTTCTTCCAAAAGTATCCCTGACTCATTGCTCGTTGACAGAGAGAACGTCTGCCAGAGTGGCAGCCACAACTGCCTAAGTGAAACTCGGTGAGGATCTTAGGTACTTGGGTTATGTGAACAACCAGGAGATTATGGCCGGAGGTAGACTTCCTGTAGAGTTGGCCGCTTTCGGAGAGCTAGTAGTAAGCGGCTTTGTTCCTGATGCGGTAAGCGTCCTTCTTGTCTGTGGGTAGAGTGTCATGCTTGAGGAACACAATGATTTCATCCATCCAGCTTGGACCGAGTTCCACATTGAGTACTTCTGGACTTGTTTCGAAGGACGGGTGGTCAATGCTGCCAAAGTTGATTGTCCTAAATTCTGAGGCCGTTGACGCCGAAGCTAGGCTAGCGAGTGCATCTGTATGAGCGTTATGCTCACGGTGGATTTGCTCGATCTTGAAATTCTTAAAGTGCGAGATGAGCTCGGCTGCTATAACTTGGTATTTTAACATTCGTGGGTCCCGAGCTTCACAGTCGCCAAGTACTTGGTTAACTATGAGTTGGGAGTCACAGTAGACAACTAGATCGGCAACCTTCATCGTGATTGCGAAGCGTAAGACAGTAAAGAGGGCTTCATATTCAGCTTCGTTGTTGGTGGCGGAGAAGTCGACGCTGAGAGAGCTTTTATGAAGTGTTCCACAAGGGGAAACTAAGACGACCCCTGCTCTAGCGCCGTTGCTGTTGGATGCTTCATCGACATTTAGGCACCAAGTCTCTCTTTGAAAAAGGTGCCAATGCTTTGTTGCTTTGTTCTGTTCGGCCACAGGTTGTGATGTTGGAGCGTTAAGTATGGCTGTATCTTCTTGTGTCAGTTCCGCTATGAAGTCAGCCACCACTAGGCCTTTGATTGCCGTTCATGGCTCAAAGTGAATGTCAAAATTTGCAAGTTCAACAGCCCACTTGGATACTCGATTAGAAAGATCTGTCTTCCGAAAGAGAGCTTTGAGGGGGTGTTCTGTTAATACAGTGATTGGGTGGGATTGGAAGTACGGTTGTAGCTTCCTTGCCGTCGAGATAAGGGCTAGAGCTAGTTTCTCCAGGGGGAGATAGTGTGTTTGTGCCGGAAGGAGTGTTTTGCTTGTAAAGTAAATCGGCATGTCATCGACCCCTACTCGCTGAACAAGGGCCGAACTGACCGTGTGGGTGGAGACGGCAAGGTACAGATATAGGGTCTCAAACTCCTTTAGTTTCACCAATAGCGGGGCTGAGCTTAGGTATTCCTTGAGTTCGGCCAAGGCAGAGTTGCAATCGGGAGTCCAATCAAAGCTGCGACGGCTTTTGCCCTTCAAAGCATGGAAGAATGCATGACATTTGTTGAAGGACTTGCTGATGAACCGGTTTAGAGCGGTTGCCATCTTAGTGAGCCTTTGTACTTCTCTGATTGTTCTTGGTGGCCGCAGGTTTGCAATGGCTTTGATTTGGTTGGGGTCGGCCTCGATACTGAGTTTTGTAACCTGATGCCCAAGAAATTTTTCGGTGCTTACGCCGAATGCCCACTTTTCAGGGTTTAGGCAGAGCTTGTAGAATTTGAGAATGTCAAATATCTCGGTCAATTTTTGGAGGTCGTTGCACTCCTTCTAGCTCTTGACAACGAGGTCATTGACGTAGGCTTCCAAGGTATGGCCAATCTGGGTGTGCAGCATCTTGAATATGGCTCGGTTGAATGTGGCGCATGAGTTCTTAAGTTCGAACAGCATAACACAGTAACAAAAAATGCCACAAGGGGTGATGAAGGCCGTTTTTTTCATGTCTTCTGGGTCCATGGCTATCTGATGGTAGCCACGGTAGGCGTTGAGGAAACTTAGCTGAGCGTGACCCGCCGTTGCATCAACTAGTTGATCGATCTTAGGGAGTGGAAACCAATCCTTTGGACAAGCGTCGTTAAGGTTGGTGTAGTCAATGCAAACGCGCCATTTGCCATTCTTCTTCTTAACAACCACTCTGTTGGACAGCCAGGTTGGGTAATGTACCTCTTGGATGGCGTTTGCTTCTAGTAACCACTTTACTTCTTCTACGACGGCGTCGACGTGTTCTGTGGCTGATCGCCATGCTTTTTGAATGACAGATTTCACGTCTTTGTTGATGTTGAGAGAGTGGCAAATGAAATCTGGGTCGACCCCTGGCATCTCGTTGGGGGTCCATGCAAAGACTTCAATGTTGTTTTTTAGGTATTGAAACATTTCTTCCCGGTCGGTATCGCTGAGGGAAGATCCAAGTAAGAAAAAACGTGAGCTATCCTCCTTCATGGGCATTGTGATTAGGTCCTCCTCTGCTTTGTCCTCGGCTTTTTGGCCAACGTCTTCAGTCATGGTCATGTCTGAGACTTAAACCCATTGCACTTGTTTGGCTTTGGTGGGGTTGTGGACAGCTGAGACGTAGCATTTCTTAGATGCTACTTGGTCGCCTCGTAGATCTTCTTGTCTTCCATTGATGCCGATGAAGCGGACGACCTGGTGGTAGGTTGAAGCGATTGCTTGCATACTGTGTAGTCAGGTTCGGCCAAGTATTGCGTTATATGGGCTCAGCATATTGATGACGATGAACTTGACGCTCAATGTTTTCGAGCCGACAACGACTGGAAGGAAGATTCGACCAAGCGGCCAAACAGGTGCTTCATTGAATCTGATGAGAGGTACTTCAGCGGGTTGTAAAGCTGACTCTGGTAGATCAAGCTTTTTGAACAAGTCATAGTACATTACCTCTGCCGAGCTACCTTGATCAATGAGGACTCGTTCGACGTCATGAACTCCGATTTGCACAGTTACAACGAGAGCATCAGAGTGGGGAGTCTGCACAAACTCGAGGTCGCGCCCAGTGAAAGTGATCGTCCACTTAGGTAGTTCTTTTGGGCGTGGGCGCTTGGATCCGGGTACTACCGCGGGTACCTGTTTGGAAGTGGAGGCGCGGTCGAGGTCGGCTCAGAGGCTTGTTTCGGATTCCTTTGTTACCGGTCCGTGGATAACATGTATAGTTGGCCGTGGTTCGTTAGGGTTGGGATTGTCGACAGGTTGACGAGCGGGTGTTTTTGTTTGATCAATGTATTGATCAAGGTGGCCTTGGGCCGCCAAACGCTCCAATAGTGCCTTATATGGGGCGCATGCCATTGTATAGTGGCCGAGCTCATCATGATATGAGCATTTCTTCCTTGGGTTCTGGTCTACTTGGCCAGTGTCTGTACCGAACTTACCTGTTGGCCATTCGAACCATGGTTGCCGCATGATCTCCTTTAGGAAAGACCGGATGGGCTCCTTAAAGTGTGTTGTTTCGGCCATGTAGTCGTGAACCTTTGGCTGATGCTTTTTTCCTTCCTTGATGTTGTTGCTGTGTTTTTTCGGCTAGGATTGCTGGGTTGTGATTGGTGTCGGCAGTTGGTGAATTGCCGTTGGTAGGAAGGTTGTTGGATTGGGCATCCCTTGAGTTGCTCAATCTGCATAGAATTCTTTAAGAGCAGAGAATCGTTCCACTACACGCATCAACTCTCCCATGTCGTGCGGAGGGCGAATAGCCAATTCGTCTAGGATCTTGCTGCCAAACTCTAATCCATTCTTGAAGGTGCGAGCAACCCAATACTTGTCGATTCCAGGAATCTCGTTGAAAAGTTGCCAGTAGCGCTCGGCATATTGTCTGAGTGTTTCATTTGGGACAAGGATTCAGGTTCTTTTGCCGTTCTGTTGCTTGTGATGAAGCGTGTATTAAACGCTCGTTCAAGGTCAACAAGGCTCCGAATGGATCTCGCGGGCAATTTGTTGAACCACTGGAGTCCAAGGGAGCCAAGGCTGGATGGGAATGTCTTGCATTTGATTTCATCCTTTGTGGTGCACAGTTCAATGGTTTGGCAAAAGTGAATCAGGTGAGTGGACGCTTCGCAAGTGGCTGGATCGAACTTTGTGAATTTCGGCAAGTGGAAGTTGGGTTCGGCTATGGTGTTGATGATGTGGGACGTGAAGGGCGAGACACCGAGGTCTTTTAGCTGCTACTCAAATCCCGGGCGCAGCGGTTTGCCGAATTCGTCTGTTCGTGTCCGATTTGGGTCCCTTTCTTTGGACTCCTTTTCAGAAGTTTTCTTGTGGACTCGGTTCCGGAGCTTGTCCCGCAGATCCGTTGTTCGATGGGGGCCGTTAACCAATTTCTCCCTGTCGCAACGGATTTTGTTGTCATTCTTCGTCCCTTCGATCTGTACTCCTTTCCCGTTTCGCTGAGCCTGGTTTCCATTATCCAAGTTTTCTTGTGGGATCTCCCCGAAGCATTCAGAGACGTGGCACCTGGTTTCTACGGAGTCTCAGCTACGGCGCGAAACCGTTGTGCGAGAGAACTCCGCACAACTAGTTGAGTACGTGCTCGTGAAAGACTCGGTATCCCTTGTGCGGGTTCGCTCATGGTGGGACCTTGATCGATGCGTTCCAGATGTTGTAGGTCGTTTGTAGAGGATAAGTTCCCTAGTGTTGCCCTTCTCTGGTGCAAACCCAATGCGGTCTTTAACGGAGTTGCGGGCCCGCCTCGTGGGGTTTCTCTTGTGGTGGAGGAGGAGGCAGAGGGGGAGAGTCTCTTCACCTTTGCCTTCCGCCTCCAACAAATCTGGAGGTAGCTGGCGTTGCGTTTTGCGGATGTTGCTTCATCTAAGCCACCTCCGCCCGTAGTGCCGCCAATTCGTTATCCCTTTCGTTGTCTCGACGCTGCAGCAAGCAGATGTAGGCCGCCGTTATGTCGTTTGTGGCCGGAGATATGCCGGAACTTTGTGGGACAGAGATGGACATGTGTTTTTCGGGGAATGGTGGAAGGATCGTGTTTCCACTAGTGTCTTTGGCCCTCGAAACGGTAACGTCTGGTAGATCTCCGCCCATTGTGGTTGAATTTGCGACTGTCTTCGGAAGAGGAAGGTGGTTTCGAAGAGATTAGAGCCGTTTGAATCAGAAGCGATTCACGTCGGGTTCACCAATTGTGTGGCCTGTGATCCTCGATCTATGTTCCTCTTCCGTTGGCTTGTAACTTTCCTAGCCTTCTTGCTCCAACTTGCACAGTGAATGCACGACCAAGACCTGGCCAGGGTTACCCGGCAAGGCCCTCCAGCGAGAGGGCGAGAATGTGCAAAGAGTAAAGCCAGAGACTAGGGTTTAGGGTGTACCAAAGTGTGTACCTCTTAGGGGCGCTATCCTTCAGTATTTATAGAGTCTCCTTGACTTGCTCTCCAAGTACAGGCATGCGCCTTGCACGAGCCAGGTGGCGTCGTCATGACGTCACCGTATAGATCTGGAAACCGTTTTGGTGTGAGCTGGCATACTCCACGTGCGCTCATGGTTATCCTTTGGCATAACCGCCTCAGCGCGTGGGGAGGTGTGAGGTATAAAAGGTGGCCAAGCCCATACACAGCCGAGCCTGGTGGGCAACCCAATCGAAGGACTTCCCAAAAAGCTGTCCCTCCAAAGGTGGCCGAGCCCAAATGATATCCTCCTGGCGTCGGGCGTAAGGCGAGTGCAACGCCGGTAGCCAATGAACCACGGAGTGAAGCCGAGCCCGATCTCGGGTACGGCTTTGACAGCCAGGTGCGAACGGTTACGTTCGGCCCGTTACACATTTCAAGCTCAACCTTTTCAAACACTAACGAGCCTGAATTTAACTATTTTTGAACAAACTGAGTTAGAGCATTTCAAAACTATTTTTGAACAAAGTGACCCTTTTTTTGTTTGTTTTGTAATGGCCAAGGCCGGCCCTGAGGTGAAGCTCGAGGCGCGGTCGCTTTAGGCCTCTAAAATTCGACCAAAAATTGGGCCTTATTTTTCATATAACACATTAATATATTATATATTAGTTATTCTAAGTCGTAGCACAAGTAGAGTTCTAGCACCAATGGTTGGTGCATTTGGCTTAAGCCCTGAGCTCTTCGGATAGAATCCCAAGAGTCTTCCCTTCAATTTTTTCCAAACTACTCCTTGCATGACCTGTACTATTAAATAGTATTAGTTGTGCTTTAGTTTTTGTAAATGTTATTCAAGATTAAGGTTTAAATCTTTAGCACACAATAAATGTTTTGATAATTTTTCTTTTTTAATTTTCTACTTTTAATATCTATTTCACAAAGAAAACACTTTTTAATAAAAGAAGGTTTAAAATAATTAATTCTCCTATTATTAAACAAAATATTCTTACAATTAAAGTTAATAAATAATTAGTCAGAGAAAACATAGTGTATGAGAGGTACATTTTGATTCAATTTTTTTCCTAATTGTATAAAAAAATTGAAATTTTATTTTAGTTAAATAAAATTGTATATAAAATTTTATTTTTTCCTAATTGTATATAAACATAGTGTATGAGAGAAAACATAGTGTACAAAGCTAAAATGGTATGTTTAATCTTTTTACTTTATATTAGTCACCTACATTGTGTTTTTTTTTTTTTTTTTGATTAAAAAATGAAAGGCCTCATTTTTAGAATTCGCTGTAGGCCTCTAAAATATCAGGGCCGGCCTTGGTAATGGCAGGTCGGTTGCATTTTGGACACAAGGTTTGGCGTTGATGTGTTTAACCAAAAACTCAGTATCAGCCTCATTCAAAAAATGTCTCAATAGAATGGCTTACTGAAAATGCTTTGCTGGTTTTTGTATTGGGTATTCTGTATACAATCGCTATGGAAAAACTCAGGCTTTAGATTGGTGACGCCATTGGCCTAGCGGGAAGCCCAGGTGGTTTATGAATTGAGCTGTCTATTTATATTTATATTTATATAGGAGATCTGCTTCGAATTATTTAAATCGTGCGCATGAGACACTTAAAATGGGTTTTTCTTCTTTGTTTCTCACGTTAAAGTGTAAATATTACTAGTAACTTATAGGATTGTAAATATTATCCAAAAGTGTATTGCATGGTAAGTATGACATCACTTTATGATAGGATCCACATCATTCCAATCAATAGAAAGGAAGATAATGATCACCCTCTTTTAAGGAGGGTGAAATTGCACTCTTTAGGTAACATTTAAAAAACTAAAATTTAGATTTCAGAGAAAAATTTGAGTTTTAGAGAAAAATGAATGAGTTTTTGAAAAGTTGAGGTAAAAATGAAAACATGGGTTGGAGTCGGAATGAATCGTTGCATTCTCCATACTTATTGAATGAAAAATACTCCCCCATTTTTTATTCTTCAATTTGAAGAATTGGGTTGGAGATGTTCCTACAGAACATACCTGTCGGATCTCGCACCCACATCAACTGGGAAATTGAAATGGAAGACATATATTAAGGAGTCCTAACAGCTACTGTATAACTTGAGGTTAACCTTTTAAGTTATGTGGTTAGGCTAAAGGTTAACAAGTCAGTTGGCGCAGGTCGTTACAAGTGGTATCAGAGCTTGCATCAACGGAAAGTGTGGGGCGGGTCCTGCGAGGAGACGTGCTTGGGTGGGCTCGACAAGTAAGGAGTTTGATATGCTAAAGCGGGTACTTGTCCCACATCACTTGGTGGGTGAAAGTGATGGACCATGGGGTGTGTGGAGGAGGGTTGCGCATGAGACTGCTTACGTGTAGTTATCCGTGAGCTGGAGATGTGCGATTAGTTGATGATTAGCTAGAAAGGGGAAGAGGGAGATCTTATGGGGTGAAGGGGTAAGAGCAAGAGGTACGGGAGAAACAGAGGCAGCATGTCCCTTTGTTGCTTTTCCGTGCAGTGTTCGAACCTTTCCGAGCTTGAGTGAGTGAGGTCACCGCTTTTCTCTGAGAAAGAATGTTCTTCTCCTTCAAATTCAGTGCTCACTCGCCCTTTTTTCAGAAAAAGGTCCTCTCCCATCATTGGAAATGTCAGGAGTATTTATAGGGCACCTAGGCCTAGGTCAGGCCCAAGACGGCTCTCCTATAAACTCCTGACACATGTTCCTCATGTACCTCTTGGCCTTAAGGAAACCCACCCTTTCGAGGACGTTTATCTGCGGGAAGGCTCGATCCCCCGCGGCGACACCTCCAAGCCACCAAGCCACAAGAAGTTCCTCAATTCCCACTGGAGCAAGGTCGCGACCCGCGGCGATCGTTTCTTCTCCACGGGGTTCCCTCCGGACCTTGCCTCTAGGCCCAGGACGGAGACCCCCGGGGGTCCTTCGATTGAGATTTTATTGTAGCCATGAGGTCTGGGAGATCCACGGAACCCTAGTTCGAACCATTCCGCGGGGTCCACGGGAGTAATTCCGCGATGGTCTCCTCATTTCCGCGGACGACTTCCGCGGAGACATTCATTTGGTTTACTTGTCCGCGTGTCATTTTTTTATTGGGTGGTCAACCGTTCTTCTTCCGCGGGTTCCGCCGCCACGTGTCCGCTCGCGATTGAAGGGTCAAACAGTCATCCCAAATGGCAAGCTACCAACCTTGACCGCGCCTACAAGGCACAACAAGGACATTGCGATCCTAAGTGAGGGAGATTGTCAGATCCCACATCGACTAGGAAATTGAAATGGAAGTCATATATATATACATACATACATACACACACACACGAGTGCGAGCATCTACAATATAACCTGAACTTTATTTTTTAAGCCACATAATTAAATTAAGAATTAGCAAGTCAGTTGCTGCGAGTTGTTATAATACTGCGGTTAGCCATATTCAAATTTGAAACCTGCCAATTCTCTTCTTTCTTTTTTTTAATCCCAACCTGCCCAATTCTCACAACCAGGTTTTCTGCACTCCCCCAATATATTATATTATTATAGCCCCCCTCTCTCTCTCTCACTAAACATTAAACTCGGAGTAAGCTGGCTCTTTCCTACAGAATAATACTCTGTAATACTTAAAAAAAGAGTCACTTTATCTAGTTTTACAACTTTTCACTGGATTCCTGGGTTTGTTATCTTACTTTCTTTATATGACGTCTTTAAGCATAATTTTTTGATAACTCAAATGTCCGGACAGCTTACGCGTATCTCCACCCATAAATAACTCTACAGGTTGGGTGGGAAAAAAAAAAAAAGACTTGTACATCATTTGTTGTACACCAAATGTATACTAAATTTCATACCAATGATCGAAGTAGTTCAGTTTGCTGAAATATGTTTCCAAGAGTTCCTTAAAAATCAATTAATAAAGACATGATGAATTCATTCAATTTATCGTCTCTGAATTTGTAGGGACCAAAAAAATGAGTGAATCAATTAAACTTTTACCGATATCCTACCAATAAAATCTCACATAAATATTTTAAGCAAATTAAACGGCTCGGATCATCATCAATACAAGATCCAAATAATTGAGTGTGTATTTGGTGTAGGTGTACCGATGGTCGGGCTGAGGAACAAACACACTTGATCCGACATTTCATGGTGGGGAAAATAAGGATACCTGCTCGAGGGAGACTCATGTTTGTCATCTTTTTAACCACTACTAGTCCGCACCGCACGTATGGAAAATGAAGCGGGAATAAGACAATATGACACGTTATCCCAAAAATAACTTAATTTGTAGGGAAACAGTAATTAGTGCCTAACAAAATTTAATTTAATACTCTAGAATAGAATAAACCTTTCCTTGTGATTCGGGAATAGGAAGTCAAACTTAAACGGGATTTGGGCTAACAAACAATCTTGTAACTACATACACTTTGTTGGAGCAAGTAATTTCTTTTCTTATGATCTTATGAGAGGCGAGGAGGTTGACATGAAGTGGGTTGGATTGGATTGGGATTAGGGTGCTAATAGTGACAAATTCTGAAATTCTTGAAGGCACTCGTCGATCATATTTTTCACAAATCAAGCACAATTAATTGGAAAAATTACAAACTAAACCTCACAATTTACTGTGATTCCAAATTCAACCCTAAGTTTTACTAGCTCCCAATTCAACCTTGAGTTTTACCTCACAATTTAACTCCTTCGTTTACAACTGTTGTAAACACCGGTTTTTGCCCCACCTCTATTTCACTATCTCTAAAAGGCAAGAACGATAGCGCTTGTCATGCATGCTGACATAGTCAATCTAAAGAGAAATGCTTAATTCCCAGACAGGTACGAAACGACGTCGAATTGGCTAGGTTTTCTCACCAAGAGTCCAACGGTCATTTGATGAGGTATTTACCCCATAACATCTGCATCTGCATAGACTAGTGATGAAGCATGTCATTTTTGTTCCCTCCCCGTTTAACAGTCAGAAAATGGGTCCCAAAAATCCTAATTTTGGCTGAAAGCCAGCATATTCTTTGAAACCTCCAAGTCAAGATCGACACCGTCAGATGTGCTTATTTTTTCATATTTAAGTGACTTGCCAAGTCTCATTGCAGTCCGATGATGTTCACCATTTGATCGTCACCAACCCTCTATCGACTATCGGTAAAGCACCCGATTTGAACCCTGAAAATCTCGACCAAGACAAATCAACTCCATACCTTACCAAACTTCATCCACAGTGATAATATGGTATTCTAAGGTCTCCAGATAAGAATCATGCCAGACGGAGCTCGTTTGATATTTTTGCGCATACCAAACTTTTCAAAAAAGGCAGTATTTTGTTCTCGAACATCGGGACCAATATTTTTCAATCCAACCATAAAACAAATCATTCTCATGAATGTGAAGATCCCTACAAAATTTCAGGTCATTTGGAGTTCGATTGCATGTATTGCCGAAAGTCGAACGAGAATCGGATGATCGATTTTCTCACCGATCCGGACGTAATCGTGAAAGCATACGTCTCTACAATGTCCGAAACGCCTCAAAACCTTAAGGAGGTCACCCTGAGCGGATTCATATCAAACTTTCCTACGCACGCGTGAAACGGTACATTGTTTCATTACATTGATCGGAGCAAGGCCTGAATGATTGGCCAGTGGGCTGCCACCTCACCACTATTGGCGCCTTCCCCAATGCGCCACCCCCATCCCTTTTCCTATAAATACCCTCATTTTCACCCCAAAGAATTTACACCTTCAACTTTTATTGAAACTTATGAAAGCTCTAACTTCCCACTGTGAAATCTCTGTAGATTTCCTTATTCTTTTCTTTAGCTCACGGAGCCTTGGTAGTGTGACAAAGCCCTGCTCAAGTTACCAAACCCAGTGCAATCTACTGGATTAGATCTAAAATCTAGCGGAAGCCCTGCCAAAACTTTTCCGGACCAAGCTCGGATCTAAAAGTCCTTATAGAAGTTTGTACTTCTTCGAACCGAGTAATACAAAGTCTAGCGGAAGTGTAACGACCCTGATTTTTGGTCGTTAAAAAATTTTGTTAAATATTTAAATTTTTATTGATTTCTTGAATCTGCTTCGATTTACATTTAAATTCCTGTAATTGTTATAATTGCACTTTAGCCCTTCAATTTTTGTTTCTTGCGCTTTAGTCCACTTAGCAAGCCTAACTAGCTTTTAACCATCCGGTTGGAGAAACTAAGCTAGGAAGCTATCTAGTTACTTTTCCCTAACCGCAAAATGACCGTTTTGCCCCTCGTGAACCTTTTGAACCCTAGAACAAGAATTGATTATTCTTTTTCTTTTAAATATTCTTTTTGGTTTTATTCTTTGTCCATTGGACAACAAATGTTAGGGGAACTATTATCCATTGGATAATAGAAACCTAATTGTTTATATTAAAAGGATTCAATGGAAGATTTGAACAAAGTACTAGTAGTTATAAAAAATAGACTTTTAAATTACTTTAAAGTATTTTTGGATTATTTTAATATATAATTATCCTAGCAACTATTGTCCATTGGATAAAAGAAATTAGGGGATTTATTACCCATTGGGTAATAGGTTGTTCTTCCACCCAAGTACATGGATTGATTTATTTTATTTGTTCCTTTAAACCCATGTGGGGTAAGTACTATTATTTTACTTTTGTTTAAAAGCTTAAAATTTCATTAGTACCCTTTATTTATTGGGATTTTGATCTTCCTAGATCATTGGGTACATATGTGCATATATATACTAGTACTTGGTGGATTATTTAATTGAGCATTGTACACATGTGCCCAATTAATTGATTAAGGGGAAAATCTAGTCTTCCAAAATCACTAGATCTTTTGTACAAAAGTACCATTACTTTACTTGTATTCTTGCATGTGGTATATATATGTATATGTGTGTTGTACCATGCAAGAGAGAGAGAGAGAGAGAGAGAGAGAGGAGAGAGAGAGAGAGAGAGAGAGAGAGAGAGAGGAAGGAAGGAAGAAAGAAGGAAGTTAGTTTGTACCTTAGCATTGATCTTCCTTGTACTTTCATATCCTTGGAGATAATCTTCCTAGCCAAATCTAACCTCCTTTGTACCAATTATCCAATTGTTTAACACCAAATCTTGTACAATATATCTTTTCCTTGAATAAAATCTCCAAGAATCAATCCAAAGGACCAATATAGCCATGCATGCCTAGGGTTAGTTTTTGATCTTCCAAGATTCATGACAAGTGTCAAAGTGAGACTTAGAGAGAGAGAGAGAGGAGAGGGCCAAGGCTTTGCCTATAAATAGAAGGCCATTCCAAAGCTTGAACTCACACCTCAAAGCATTTGCTCTTCCTTCTCTCTAGAAATCTCGGATTCCAGTTCCAGGCAGCCTACTGCCCTTCTAAAATCCTCATTTTTCTCCTGCTTAGAGTAGTTTTTAGAACCAAATTCCTTCTGAAAAGTTGTAGAGCACTTCGAAACCTTCAAGTTAGACCCAAGAACCACCCCAATCGGTTAAGAAATGACAAAGATATTGTCATCCAAAATTCAGTAAAATTCTCGGATTTCTATTTCCAGACAGCTTACTGTCTTCTCCTTTATCCCCATTTTTCTCCAACCTAAAATAGTTTCTAGGATTAACTTCCTTCACGAAAGTTGTAGAGGGTTTCGAGATCTTCAATTTCGACCCAAGAACGACTCTTATCGGCCAAAGATTGACCGAGTTACTGCCGTCCGAAGTTCGGTCCAGATTCACCACCCGTAGAATTTTTTTTCCAACTAGCTTATTCGGCCCCGACTAGTTTCGGATCAAGGTAGTTATCCTTACCTACTTTTCCAAGTATAAAGTAGTTTTTCACTCTAATTCTATGTATTGTATAAATCGCATGTTGTTTGGAAGTTACTTTGATCGTAAATAAAAAGTTGGAAATGCATGATGCGTGTTGTTTTGATTCAAGCATGCTATGTAGCTTAGATGATCTTGTTGTACTATTTCAAGGCTTTGATTGAATGCATGATTGTATGAAAAGTCTCACACGCGGAGTCTTGCATGAGAACGTGACACGAAAACCGAGGAAGTTAGAAACATGGCACCTAGGGTGTGTTTAACAAGAGAGATGTGTTTTGAAACCGCGATGTGGCCGGACTTGGTAGCCCATCGTGTGGATTGTGAAAACCGCAACGTGGCCGGACTTGGTAGCCCGTTGTGTGAATGAAAACTCGTAATGTGGCCGGACTTGGTAGCCCATTGCGTGGGTTGTGAAAACCACGAAGTGGCCGGACTTGGTAGCCCTTTGTGAAGATTGCCAATCGGGCCGGACGTGGTAGCCTTGTTGGTAATATGGCTTGGTTATCCGTGGAAATGATCCAATGCAAGTTTTGTGTGCCAACGGGAACCCGGCGCGGCGGAACCGTTGTGAGGATGCTCGGGAACCCGGCGCGGCGGAACCGAGATTGGGTGAGTTAAAAAGGAGACATTGGAAAAGAAAGGTAGTAATAACAACACGGTCTACGATGGGTTACGTAGGAAGAACTTCGAGGATCTTGGACACCGACGATAATTACGAAATGAATGTGGATATGATATTGCTTTTGCCTTTTGTTACTGCTTATATACGTATCATGTGGAAATCGATGTTTTATTTTGATATTGGTTCATAAGTTAAGGATTAGTAAGTAGAATTTTACTACTGAGCCTTCGTAGCTCATGGTGTTGCCTTGTGGTGACCCTGGCATATTATATGGGTGGCGACGCCGGTATAATATGTCAGATTTGAAAGACGAACAGGGCGAACTTTTCAAGGCGTTCGGAGCCAAGGAGCTGGCTAGAATGGAGAAGCAAGAAGAACTGTAGTTAAGAACCCTAGATCCCTATGTTATTTGAATAAAAGTACTTTTGTAAGGGTTATGATGTAATAACGAGCTGGACTCGCTTCGTTTTTATAATAAAATGTTTTATTTAACGTACCCAAAATTCGGGGCGTTACAGGAAGCCCTGCTGAAATCTTGCGAGACCGCCCCTAATTTCCAAGGTATTGCTGAAGCTTTGCTGGTTCTCCGATAGAATTTTCCCAATTTCCAAAGTCCTACGGAAACTCTACCAGTTTTCGATAGAAATTTCCCAATATCCAAGGTCCTACGGAAGCGCTGCCGAAATTTCGCAATGAATTGCTCGATCATCCGAAGTATGGTCAAAACTTTGTCCGATCTGCACCAGCACTCTCTCTCTCTCTCTCTCTCTCTCTCTCTCTCTCTCTCTCTCTCTCTCTCTCTCTCTTAAGCATAGCCGAAGCTCTGCACGGGTTTCGGGTCTTACCGGATATTTATTTTCTTTGCCAACTCTAGTTTTCGGGTTACTACCGGGAGTCTGTAAGTGCTCTTTTCACTTTTGTCCTCGTACTTTGCTCATGGAAAAAGGTTCCCTAATTATTCGTAAACCACCCTAACAATATAAATGTGAATCACTATGCAATACTAACAACAAAAACTCCGCAAGCAAACTATCCCACAATGTAGAGATATATGTGAAAAACCCCTGAATGGGTAAAAACCACGGGAATGAATCAAATCACTATGATCATTATGCAGTTACAGATATATAACTATCAAAACGAAGTAAATCCTCACAATGTTCTAAGTATCACATGTCGAGTCACACGTACATCGCATCCAGTGATCTTGATCGCCAATAGCCTTGAGTCCCACAAGCCCTCCGAATACTCTTTCAGAAATCTACTAGAAGCAACTCAACTTAATTTGATGAGTAGATGTTGTAGAAACCTCTTGAAGCTTTATCGAAAGATCCACGATCCATAGACACTATATGTGCTTCAAGATACAAGCCCAAAATAGCTCTAGGGTTTTTCTCCTCTTAAAAAAATGTGCTTTGGGACTGTTCTAATATGTAAGAGTATATCCAAAACCTAACTGAAGAAATAATTATAGTTGCTAAAAATCTCCGGAGTTGCTCAAGCAACTTTAAACTCACTTGAGCGAATTTTTTCATTACAACTTGCTTGACAGGATGCATCAGGTTGGCTTGAGCAAGTTTAGATGCATGTCATGACTGAAATACTACCGCACTTGAACACAATACAATATTACGATTCCTTTCCACATAATCCTCTATGGACTCATTAACTTATAAAAGATAATAAAATTACAATTCGATATAAATATGTGTTTTGTCATACGGAATTGCCAATACACAAAGAATCCAAAATTTAGTCCTAACAATCTCCCCTTTTGGCACTTTCATGACAAAACACAATACAACGAAAATCTAACGAACTAAGATCGAGTTGTAGAGAAGCTGCAAACAAAACTCAACATCCAAACACATTAGAACAATAGGCAACCTACTGCCCCTTTCATCATTCTCCCCCTTTCATCATTCTCCCCCTTTTTGACATAGAGTGACAAAGGGCAAATAAGATAAATGATAAAGTAATAAATGAGAATAAGATAAACGATGAAGTAATAAATGAGAGAATTAAACAATTAGTGACCAATAGAAGCAGCCAAATAAGAAATGTAAGCACAGGATGAATACTAGCATAAAATAGTATGACAGCTAAATTCAATAGCAAAATAAGGAACTAAAAATGCGCAAACCCCAATAAACAAAACAAAATTACATGCTAAAAAAATGAAAAATCTGAAGATACAAGTAGGAGATAGCTTTATTGCAAGAATTACATCATAGGATGAGATGAAAAAGATATCCAAGCTTTAAGGCATCACTTCATGATATAATACCATGCAAGGCAGAAAGAATGCAACACACCATGATCATCGACATTGAAGAAAAGTGTGTGTGCATCCATGGCCAAAAAATCTAGCAACTCAAAATAGGACCAAGATACTTAAGTGCTAAGGTTTACCTAATGACTCTCCCTTAACAAGATACACCTATCTAAGTCTGACATACAAGCCACGAATAATTAATCACAAGCTTCCCCTCAACAAAAGCGATGAGTATTTAGTACATATTTAATAGATATTCATAATTGTATTTTTTGCTTTTACCCCAATGCTGTTTGACACGAATATTAAGAGTAAGAATACCTTATACTCAATGCCCGGTTACTATGCAAATGGTTCAACACGGATGCATCCATAAGGTCTATCCACTTTTTGATGCAAACACTTAGAGGGAGAATACCTCACTCAAATTACCCAGTTTGTAACGCCCCCAAAATTAGGGTACGTTAAAGAAGTATTTATTACATAATAAAGAGAGTTTATTACATTATAAATACTTCAAAGGGGTACAAGTATTCAACAAAGGAGAAACTAGGCTCCTAACTACTGCTCCACTGGCTTCTCCCTCCTGGCAAGCTCCTCAACTCCGAAGGCCTCCAAGGTATACATCTCGCCATGTTCATCTAAGAGATCTGACACATTATACCGGCGTCGCCACCAATATAATATGCCAGGGTCACCAAAAAGGCAACACCATGAGCTATAACACTCAATAGAGTAATCCCATACCCGCTAACCCATAACTTACAAACAAGACAAACATTAACATATCCACATTCGATATCAACGTTGGTGTCCAAGTTTCTCTTTGTTTCTCCTACGCGACTCATCGTAGACCGTGTCAATCATTTTCCATTTTACAAAACCGTTTTTCGAAATCATTTGACATTGGCTCCGTGCCGCGGATAACCAAGCCTTTCAAAATCTTTAGCATTGGCTCCGTACCGCGGATAACCAAGCCATACTCACCCAACCTCGGTTCCGCCGTTCCGGGTTCCCAAGTATCCTCACAATGGTTCCGCCGCACCGGGTTCCCATTGGCACACATTGCATTGGCTCCTCTCCGCGGATAACCAAGCTATACCTCATCATGGTTCCGCCGGTCCGGGATCCCATGGGAACACACACAACCTCACAATGGTTCCGCTATACCGGATTCCCATTGGAACACACACACACACACACACACCATTCACATAATACCCTCGAAATGGTCATTATGTGGTTTCCAAAGTACTTCTTTGTTATCAAACCCTAGGTGCCATGTTTCTACTTCCTCGATTCTCGTGTCTCGTTAACATGCAAGACTTACGCGGTAAGACTCTCCACATACAAAATCACAAATCATGCTTCATAACTTTGAAATCAAACTAGCAAGATCATCTAATCATGCTCAAAACATAAGTTTGATGAGTGCAACATACTCCCCATCCTTTTCATCAATTCAAAAGAACATCTTTGGAATATTTTCATCGATAGCAATAGATAATCTTTTCATAAAAATAACAAAAGTTATACTAGGGAGAATGTGTAGAGATTATTCTACCTTGATCCGAAACTAGTCGGGGCCGAATAAGCAAGGTGGAATTTCTCCCGAATCTGGACCGAACTTCGGACGGCAGTAACTCGATCAATCTTTGGCCGAATAGAGTCGTTCTTGGGTCGAAATCGAAGATCTCGAAACCCTCTACAACTCTCGAGAAGGAAGTTAATCCTAGAAATGACTTTAGGTTGGAGAAAAATGGGGACGAAGGAGAGGACAGTAAGAGCATCTCCAACCCTTGATATCAAATTGGGGATGTCAAATTTTTTTTGAAGGCTGACATGGCAATTTGGCATCTCCAATTTGACATCAAAGTCTTTCTTTCCAACCCTTGATGTCAAATTATATTTATTTGACATCAAATTATTTCTCTCCAACCCTTATGTCAAAATGCAAATAGGCATTTTTTGAAATTTGGCATGAAGGAGGGAGGTTGTCAAAGTTGGCAACTTTGCCATTCCCTTCAAAGCCACCTCACCACCCTTCAAAGCCATGTCACTTTTGGCATGATAGAAGGCAACATGGTTGGATGGTGATTTAATGTCAAAACTAGCCGTTTGAGTGTCCACCTCAACTTTGACATCTCCCATTGGAGATGCTCTAAGCTGTCCAGAAAATGGAAATCCAGAAATTTTACTGAATTTCGGATGACAATAACTTGGTCATTTCTTAACCGATTGGGGTGGTTCTTGAGCCTAACTTCAAGGTTTCGAAGTGCTCTACAACTTTCCAGAAGGAAGTTGGTCCTAAAAACTACTCTAGGCAGGATAAAATGGGGAATTTCCGACGGGACAGTGGCTGCCCAGAAAAACAGAAAATGGTTTCTAGAGAGAAGGAAGAGCAAATGCTTGAGGTGTGCTTTGAAAGGCTTGGAATGGCCTTCTATTTATAGGCAAGAGCTTGGCCTTCTTTTCTCTCTCTCTCTAAGTCTCACCTTGACACTTGGCAAGAGATCATGGAAGATCAATGCAAGAATCCTAGGGTTGCATGGCTATGGTGTCCTTAGATTGGATTCTTGAATCAAATGGATGGTTGAGATTGTAATGGTACATGATCAAAGGGTTGAGAAGTTGCAAGGTGTTCAAGAAGTACATCAAATCAAATCCAACTTTTAAGCACAAATCAAGGAAAAATCCTAGGTTTGCATGGCTATTTTTGTACCAAGATTTGATCTTGGATCAATTGGATGGCTAGGATTGATCCTTGGTGGGCAAGAAAGATATTGGTACAAGATCTAAGGGTTCAAACCATTGCAAGGTGTATACAAGAGTACAATGGAGTTTAATGGAGAGTTAGATACACCAAGGATTTTGAAAGATCAAGAAGATCATGGGAGGTACAACCAATCTTCCTCTCTCTTTCCTCCTTCCTCTCTCTCTCTCTCTCTCCCTCTCCCATTCGGCCTCTCTCTCTCTCTCTCTCTCTCTCTCTCTCTCTCTCTCTCTCTCTCTC
>BPLS01000163.1:2075998-2181776 GCA_019656275.1 Rhododendron kiyosumense
CCCATTTGAATCGAAGGTAGAAGAAGCATAACTCCATAGCTTGTACGATCGGTAGAAGAAGCGTAACTCCATAGCTCGGACGATCGAAGGTAGAATCACTCTCTCGCTCTCTCTCAATCTCGATCTCGTCTCTCATTGGCTCCGTAACTCTGTTTTTGCAGGCTATTGAACAGTTCACAGTTACACTTTCGGGGCCAGTCGACTCATCATCTCTAGTTTATTTCTCACTTTCTCTGTGTGTGTCTGTGTTTTTTTTTTTTATCCGTGTATGTGTGTGTTGATCTCTCTGAATCTGTAAGTGAAATTTTGCTGAAATGATGGATTTTTTTTCTCCTTTGTTGATCTGTTCGGTTACCCATTCGGTTCGGGGATTACCCGAAAACCGAATGGTTCGGTTATGGTTCATTTTCCCCTCCCCGTTCGGTTATCGGGGCGGATATGGGTGGCGTATCGGTTTCGGGGATCGGGGACGGAAATCCCCATATCCGCCCCGAACACCCCGAATGCCATCCCTAAGCTTGATTAAATAATTTTAGCTTCTTCACTCCCAAACCTCCCTTTCTAATGGGAGCACAAACCGTATCCCAATCTACTACATGGTACTTAAATTTTTCCCCCACTCCTCCCCAAAGAAAATCTCTTTGAATCTTCTCAAGTCTTTTAACAACCGAAACTGGAATGACGAAAAGAGACATGAAATAAGTGGGTAAACTTGAGAGCGAACTATTGATTAGAGTCAATCTGCCTCCTTTTGGAATATGTTGGTGCTTCCATCTTCCACAACTGAATCCCAGGCTTGCTTTGACTTGAAGGTTGAACCCAAAGGCAAACCCAAATACGACGCCGGTAATGATGCCATCTTGCAGCCCAAAACCTGAGCAAAAGCATCAATATCCTCCACTGAACCTACTGGAATCATCTCTGACTTTTCCAAATTCACCTTCAAACCGGACATTGCCTCAACGCAGAGAAGCCTTAAATAACCCACCTGTGTCAAATCCGCATCGCAAAATACAAGAGTATCATCTGCATATAGAATATGCAACACCATCAACCGCAACCCATCGTCACATCCCACCTCAAAACCTAGTAAAAAGCCTCATTGCACAGCTTTCTGAATCAACCGACTGAACACCTCCATGACTAGGATGAAAAGAAGAGAGGAAAGAGGATCCCCCAGCATAGGCCTCGAGACGTCTAAAAGAACCCAGCTGGAGTCCCATTAACCAGAACTGACATTCTGACTGAAGCTATGCAAAATTTTATCCATTTCCTCCACCACTCACCAAAGCCCATCCGCTCCATGATATAGATCAAGAAGTCCCAATTGACATGACCGTATGCCTTTTCAATGTCCAGCTTACACACTACGCCCGGAGTCCCACTTTTCAACCTCGAATCAACACATTCATTGGCAATCAAAACTGCATCCAGAATCTGCCTCCCTTCAACGAAAGCATTTTGTGACTCTGAAATGACGTTCCCCGCCATCTTCTTCAACCGGATCGCCAACACTTTGGCCAAGAACTTGTAAGCTCCCCCCAAAAGACTTTGTAAGCTCCCCCCAAAAGACTGATGGGTCTGAAATCCCGAAGATCCTCTGCCCCTCCTTTTTTCAAAATCAAAGCCACAAAAAAAGTGTTCAAACTCCTTTCAAACTCCCCATACATCAAAAAGTGTTGGAACATTCCATGACTTCCCCTTCACCACATCCCAACAATGCTGGAAAAAAGCCAACGACATACCATTAGGGCCAGGCGCCTTATCTCCATTCAGAAGCTTTAAAGCCGCCATAACTTCTCCCTCATCAAAAGGTCTTTCCAACCATGATGCTTCAGCTACCAAAATAGTATCCAAATTCATATCATCAACCCGCGGACAACTCGCTCCCGTCTCCGTAAACAAACTCTCATAGAAATTAGCAATTCCATTTCTCATCTCCTCATCCCTTTCCAAAATACTATCTCCTATTTTGATCTTTCCAATGAAGTTCTTCCTCCAATTACAATTTGCCATCCTGTGAAAGAAACGAGTGTTCCTTTCTCCCTCTTTTAGCCACAAATTTCTAGATTTTTGTCTCCAACTAATCTCTTCGAATTTTACAATTTTTGCAAACTCTTCTTTAGCATTGTTTCTGAGAACCTTCTCCTCCTCCATAAGTACCCGAACCTGTTCCTCCCCATCCCAAAATCGAATATCATCAATAACCTTGGCTTTTTGAAACTCCAGCCTCCCAAATACCTCGGAGTTTCGCATGCACAAGTCCTCTTTCAACAATTTCGACTTCTTTGCCAACACAAAACTCGATGTTCCCATGACAGAATAGTTACCTCACCACTCACGCACCCTGTCCACAAACACTTTTGACAAGGGCCACATATTTTCAAATCTGAAGGGAGTGCTACCTTGCTAAATTCCCCCACTGTCTAACAAAATAGGAGTGATCTGAAATGGGCCTTGGAAGAGAGAACTAAGCCACATTCGAAAAATGCTCCTCCCAAGGGCCAGAGAACAAAAACTGATGAATATAAGACATACATCTATTTTCTTAAGAACCAAACCAAGGGAAGTTGCTTCCACACAGCAGTGGATCTACTAGCTCCAAATCATCTATAAAATCTGAGAATCTCCTCATTTCTAGGCAAGTCTGTCTAATATATACGTGGAAAGTGGAAACTAATAAAAACACTTTGCAGCAAACAAAGGACTATTGAGTTCACCATAGAGTACATTACATTTATAGACAGAGTTGAGCTGCCAAAACATAACACTTGGATGGATGTAGCCCATTTATTTCACTACCGTCAAAATTAACACCTGGTTCAATTTTTCTTGCCCATTAAACTGCACTTCAACTGTCCATCTGGCCTCTCAGTGGCAGTCTTCAAAGGTCATTGATCTTTGAATACATAAATAATATGTCAATCGCATTGTCTTTCATAATAGTCCACTGCCAATTTAATTGATTGGCAATTGATGTCCAACTAAGATCACATGAAGATAATCCTTGCATCCTACGTAGATCTTAGTATCTTAGTTACAAGTTCCAACTAGCAGAAGAACACATGACATTATGATATGCTAAAATGACTCAATTTTATGTGGCATGTTATTCATGCTATCCATTTAACAATTTGATCTACTTCACCCATCTTTACGGACATGTTCCAAACTTCCTATCTAGAGCAGATTTTTTTTGATAACTCGGTCTCCGGCCCGATAGACCGACACCCAGAGCAGATAACTGATAACTGAAAAGGCTTCTGCATACGTTACACAGGAATCACTCACTGTCTTATAGAAAATCATTAGTTGACAAACACACCGTTCTAGCAAAAAAAAAAAAGTGCTTGCTGAAGTACAAATGACAAACTGGAAGATTTTCTACTATGACGAATAATAAATAACAACAAAGTCTGCCTGAAGTGGGCAAACCTTTTTCAACTGAGCTTCAAGTTCATCTCTTTGTTTCTCAAGTCCTGAAATCTCAGCTTCTAATTCCTGGAAATTAGCATAGAAACAAGGTTTTAGAAGTAAACAAACGGAATACATACTAAATTATCCTGCATCATTAAGCAAGCAGGGTTTCACCTCATTTATAACATAAATATCATCTATCTATACCATAAACAGCAGAAAAACTCGCAAGTAAAAGAGATCATTTCCCTATGTTTTATCTAACTTGCCTCCAATGTACAGGTTGAATCGGTAAAGAATTACAAAACGAGTAGGCTACCAGACAAGCAGGGCCATATTAACCAAAACATTAACCTAGGTCCTTAGGCAGACATCGAAAAGGGGAAGAAAAGAGAATTTACCTTTAAAGTATTCCGGGATGTATCATGGCTCTATCTATTCATCTTTTTCCTAAAAAAAAACTGCATCTCTCCGGGGCTGGAAAAACAAATAGACACCGGGGCGGGTTATAGCCCCCTCCCTTTGTTGTTCCCGAACCACCCATCCCTTCTTTCCCCTTCGCCCAAAGTCAAGTGATAGGAAGAGTAGACTGTAGACGGGGGATCCCCAATCATAGGGGAAAAGCGAAAGTGTGCTCCTGCGCACCAGCTGAAGAAAGGAGCTTTGGAAGCTAGCCTAATTATTTTCATTATTATAAAAAAGGAAAACCCCGTTAAAATTAGCTCAACTGGACATCGATAAGGGCTTGATCAATTCTTTGTTCAATTTTCGGTGACACTGAATGAAAAATTGATCAAGCCCTTACTCATATTCCGCTTAGCTAATTTTTTACATGGATCCTTAAAATAATGTTATAAACAAATTGAGCAGCTTCGATCATTTGTGTGGGAGCCAAAGTGCGTCCCACACAATGTGGTGTACATTTCTTTGTCACTTATTCATTTTTTTGTGTTTTAGTTAATTTTTCAATTATTTATTTATCTCTACAAGAGGCCCTGTTCTTTTTAACTTTTTGGACAAAAAATAATTTTAAAAAATACACAAGGTCCTGTTCTTTTAAAATTTTTGGTTTGGTACTTTTTAATTTTTATTATCAGATTCCCCTTAAACTTTTTGAATTGGCCATTTTTTTCGATGGGAAGAGTCTAAAAGTAAAAACCAACAACCAAAAGCCAAAAAAGTTCATTGAATATAAAAAAAAGTTTGGACTGTCTTTTTTGTATTTGGAATTGTGCTATCTGAATTTCTCATATTTTTTTTTCCTAATTCCTCTCATTTGAGTGAATGATTTCTCCCAAAATTTTCTACAGGTAGAAAAGTTTAAACAAAATATACAAAAAATAATAATAATAATTCTGAGAAATACTACTCCCTCCATCCCAAAATGTGTTCGCAAAACGATGACTAAAAAATAAATTTTTTTTTTCAAGAAAAATTTATATAGAACTCATTGATATCTAGTAAGTTGTTGGAAATTTTTGAATTTTTCTTGCAAAAATTGTATTATTTTTAAGGCCCCGTTTTGTGGACCGGACAAATATTTCGGGATGAAGGGAGTAGAACAATAATTTAGGAAGAACACAACCTGATTTATGCAGGGGCGGAGTGAGGGGGGGTGCAAGCGGGGCCCAGGTCCCCGCACACCTCCCAATTATCACAATATTTCTAACTACATTTTAGGTTTTGTCTGTAAGAATTCTAAAGAAAGGTCCCTCAAAATTGTGGTGTTATTATATTAGAATATTATTTTGTTAATTTATGAATACATGTGATTTGGTTCCCCCGCATCAAGAATCCTGCATCCTCCACTGGATTTATGCTTCCCTTGTGGTATTTTCAGTGTTCTAAAACAAGAAATTAATCGGCGATTAATAGCCAATTAATTGCTGGCAGGGCCTATCCGATTAGATCCGACTAACGATTAATATGTCATTTGATGCTCAACAGCCAAATTCATTTTGAAAGAGTATGTCAAAGGATATCAGTAAAACCTACAAGCACACCCATAATGTCGTTTTAAGCAATACCTCACCTTGGTGTAACCTATAGGAGGTCCTTCACAAAACGTAATTTGTAGTGAAAGCAAAGGGGAAAATAAGAGAACAATAAAGATGAGAGGTCAGTTTTTAAGGGAAGAGGAGAGAGGAAAGTTTTAGTTCAGTAGAGTTTGGGAACAACGAAAGGTTAAAAATGACATTTTAATGTACAAGGCAATTGTATTTCTGTCTACACCCACACTGAAATGACATCAGAGTTCTCAAAGGTTAAAGGGGGGCGCGTGCACCATACTAACGTCAACCTACAAGGCAGATGTTACTTTTCCCTTATAACTAACACAATACAACAAAGTTGAGCTTTCTTACCAAGACGATTTCGTCATTCTTATTGCTACTAACAATAAATTCACTATACCTAAGTTTGGTATCTCAATCTATGCTGTCTTAATAATGTACATGGCGAGCCAATAGAATATGTCCACAAGAGCATAATCACAACATCTCATCTCCTCCTCTCTTTCCTTGGTTGAAATCCTCACAGACCATTCTTCGTTAGATCTATGATTATCTTGTTGTCTCATGTGTGACCTTTTTCTTTTCTTTTTTTAAAGACTTTTTTAGGATGTCAATCTATACTAGATCAGAATTCAGAGCATAGTTTAGTTTACCATTTCTTTCAAATTATAAGTACGTCCAAGACAATTGCAAACATATTATGATTTGCAAATTATATAAGGCATCGAAAAGGACCTCATCAGCAGAGTTGCTTACAAGAAGTACTTTACTATATAGATATCATGATCATAAGAAACTCTGCAGTTATTGTCTGAATCTTGCAATACCTAGCATGTAAAGATAATAATACATGGAAACACAGTACCTTCTCTATATCACCGACTTCACTTGATTTGGCCACACGAAATCGTAGCGCCTCATCTTTCTGAGATCTGCCAAAAATATAGGAATCTCAAGAAAATCCTATTTTAGAAGACATGAATACCAGTGAGCACACTACATTCCATTGACTATATTAAGGAAGTAGATCTGTCAATAATCCAGTAGTAGTCCTCCGGTAATCAAGCAAGAACAACCAATCATTCTCCGGGGGCTTTCAAAGTTCTTAGGAAGAGCGCCACACCACACAATGTAACACCAATGTCCCAACTGAGGCATGAATCCTGAAGCTCCCCTTGAAATGGTAGGAAATACCAAATCATGCTTATGGCTCAATTTCTCTAGGTTGCTTTCTGTTGGACGCGGACCTCTCTTCTCTCCGGGGGCTAGAAGGATTATTCATGCTTTCATTAAAATCGCCAACTCTAGTCTTGTATCTAAAAATGAAAATTGTGCTCGAACACAAAGTTTTCTAGTGGATGACATAAACCCAGTTCATCTCTAAACTAGAGACAGTGACCACTCACACTAAGATAAAGAACCAATAATACATGCTCCTAATTGAAAGAAGAAATGAGAAGTTTTTACCCAAGGATTATTAGTTTAAATAGCATCACATTGCCATGTGATACCGACAAGGACGAAAGAGAAGGTATAACTTATTCTGATAATTACAGAAAACTAGTAAAGATAGGATAATAAATTATTCCATTAGTTAATGTGTTAGGAAAAGCCGCTTGAAGCACAAAAAGTATATAGCAAAATGCTTTATAAGTTGTATGATTCAAACAAAACATTAAACAACGTTCTTAGGTGCAATTACATACCTGTGATCTGATATACGCTTCTCAGCTTTTGAGGTGGAGCTAACAAGAGATTCAGATAAAACTTTCAACTTATCAATCTGCTCAATAGTTTGAAAAGATGACTTAGTAATTTCAAACCTACAGCTCCTAAGAGAACTTACTACGTACCAATCAAATAATGGTATGATGATTATTCCAAATTCCAAGGTTACACAAATGGGTAGTACCACTACGACCAATTCATAGATAAACCAACGAATTATAAAAATAAAAAGGAAGGAGCATAACAGTGATATTAATCTAAAGTGTCCCAAAAAAGAAGTCCGCACAAGAAACGATAAAATCTCTTGAGCTATAGAGACAAAAAAAAAAAAAGAAGGTTGCTGGCATTCACTGGAAGTTGCAACTGTCTCTGCTTCTGCAACATTTATTTCCAGTACTGGTAGACCTTAAGCCAACTAAGCCATTTGTTCCTTGTAAGTTGAAAGTGAAACAACTCCCTTCTGCTCTAGTCAGAAGCACATACACAAACATATCCCACCAAAGCTGTTCCCAACACTGCTACAAAATTTGTGACAGATGTTTGAAATCTAAACCATTTGCCTGGTATTATAAAGAATCCACCTATGGGTATCTGACTACGAAATGATTGACTCAATCGAAATATTTCTCAGACAGAGAACAGAAAAGGCAGTACCAATACAAATTTCTCAGACAGAGAACAGAAAAGGCAGTACCAATACAAATGCATAATAACAGAAAAAACCACCATTTCAGAACAGAAGTATACCTTTTGAGCATGAACATCTGGAGAGTCACCACTATTAAGAGATTTCTTCTTCAATAGAAGCCCTTCTAATCTGGAACAAACTCGGACATGTGCAAGAGCTTCTTTCAGAGCCTACCAGAAGAATATACAGTGTTAGATTAACTACCCGATTAATATCAATGATCATAGATTGGGAACTAGATATATTTTGAAATTTCTCACAAGAGCACCAAAATTATTAAAATTAGAATCAAATTTGACACAAACTTATGATGTCCCCTTTTTTTTTTTTGATCGGCGAATATTAGTATTGTTGGAATAGTTAGATTAGCTCCTTAGAGGAGTAGTTCTCCTGACCTACTTTCTCCTGGCAGTTAAGTGCACCCCCTCGATGCCATTGAGCCAAAGGCCCCTTGGCTACTTATGTCACATTGATCTTCATTTGTTTTTTGTTATATCTAGACGTAATCCAGATGGATGGGAACTATGAGTAGCTTCCAAACTAATTTACTATCCTTTAGCTGTCCTCATTGTATAGAAGGAAAAACATCTTCCAGATAAAATCCAAAAGACACTAAGCATGCAAACTCTACATAACCAATTAAAGTTAGGTCGACAGCAGGGAAAGCTTGGAGAACCCGGTCAGCACTCACAATAATATCCGAAAGTTATGACAAATTGGATAACCAATTGCAAGAAATAAGATGTTGCCAACCATGACCTCGGACAGTGTTCTAAATGGCGCTCAGCGCAAGTCGGGCGGCGAACCGCCGCCAAGCGCCTAGGCGCCGCCGAGTGATTTGGCATTTTTTTCCAAAATATTTTTTAAGGCAATCAAGCTCCGCGATTTGGCGTTTTTTTCCAAAATATTTTTTAAGGTAATCAAGCTCCGCCTAGCTCTGCCAAATCTCCCTTAGCCGCCAAGTTCTGCCAAGTCGGCCGCCAAATCTCCCTATCCGCCGAATGAGCCGCCGAGGGTGAAATCATGGTGCCGAGCTGCTGCCGAGCGCCTAGGCGGCCAATTAGAACACTGACCTCAGAAATTTGTACAAGCAGGAGTATAATGGTAATTAGTGCATCCAATTCAATTGGCTAAAATCGAACGACATAATGCCATATAACACTTTCTTGCTTCACTTGAAAAGTCGAGACATCCCGGGCTTCCATTTTGTTTTCTTTCTTTGGATTGGTGGGCTGCCAATATTCTATTGATCAGCAATGATATGCTTTAACACCTGAGTGATTACTGACCATGATCACATCAATCCCTCCGAACAGAAATCAAGAGGAAAGAGAGGGGGGAAGGAACTACAGCAAAGGTCACAACAACCACAATCACCTCTATAGTTGTGACAGTAGTTTCTTTAGAGATCAGTTCATGACCTTCACCAACAAGATCCCTGGATGCTGTCATTCCATCAAGTTTTACCTTAAGAGATGAAGATTCAACATCTATTCTGTAATCAGGAAGAAGACAAAACAGAGGTAAAAACAATTAATCTCACAAGTCACATGATCATATCGGAGCAAGTATAACAAATGATCCTATGAGTCCATCAGATGCAAGTTTATCGTTGAGCAAACACGATGGACATAAGTCAGCATGATTGTAGAAAACGAGATTTTGGGGTTCCAATTTTCAAATGTATCCATTCAGAAACTCATTTCAGCCAGAATATCTTTATTATTATTAACCTTTCAAACAGCACATGTTATAAATGGAAATAAGTTACATGAAAGGAAACAAAGTGAAAACTGGGAAGAAGAAGAATAGATCGTGAACTGGACGAAAATGAAACAAACGACTGAAAATATAAGTGCAATAAAATTGAACACAGAGAACATCACATACAATGACATATATGCTCTCATTTCAAAACACAAAGCTAATACTCCCTCCATCCCATAAAGTTGGTCCCCTACGAAACTACGTGCAATTTTCGAACTAAAAAACAAGATACTTATCGAACGTAATTTTTTGTGCAATATGAATCTTGTTTGATAAATCTTGATAAGATCTTTTGAACGGTGCCAAAAAAAATCAAAAGTTCTTTTAGGAAATATATTATTTTTAAGTTAGAAAATTGCACGTAGTTTCGTAAGGGACCAACTTTATGGGACGGAGGGAGTAAAAAAGGACAGAAAAGCAAAAACCTTTCCACTTTAAAGCCAAGTACGCAACTCCACAATTAAAATTGTGGGCTCTTATTCACCTTCCAATATCAGCATTAATTTTCAACCCTGTTATGGCACCCTGTGCAAACTGAAGTAACTCCTCCCGCTTTGCCTGACAAAGAAAAGTGCAATTAAACTTTTAATGGAACACCCTGCACTTTAAATACCGAAATAATGAAGATTGATAGTCTAAAACTGGAATACCTATTGATCTTGAAAGGCAGGAGCAGGCGAGCAAACATGCATTAAAAGGTGACAATAATATAGGGAAAATACTAAAAACAACCCACAGGGCTGTTGTTAATGTTAAGAAGGTTTGTTGGTGCATCCCAAAAGTATATGAAAGTGCATTGAAATGTGATAAATGTACATCCAAAAGTGTGTTGTTTTTGGCATCTTCTTTACGCTGTCAGTAAGCAACGTCCCCATACTCAATGTAAGTAAGTTTGTTTTTGCAAGGCAATAAGTTTATTTTACTCCCCATTGCTACTTATGGACATTGCTTCCATAGCAAACTCAAGGCTGGCTTTCTTTACAAACTCCCACAAAATTTTGAAAAAACCACCCCTATCCCAAAGGATCCAACATGATGGAATTTGCTTAGCCCTCATGGGATATGCAGCCATAGAAGTAAAATAAATGTCTAGCGGACACTACAAGGCGTTGTTCCTGTCTATTTTAAAATATATACGAAAAACAAAAAGAAAACTGGATACCAAATTCAATCACAAACCCCAACAACCCCTCAGGAAAAAATTGGAAAGAATGGAGAAAACAGAAACCATTTAACATCCAAAGAGAGTTCTCAAATGTGGACAAATAACATTAAAAGGGAAGCAAAACATTCCAGCTCCTTACCAATACTTCATCTTCATAGCTTGAGAAAGCTTTTGCAAGATCCTGTATACTACTCACTATTGCATTATGCACTTCTTTCCCTCCAGTAAGACAAAGCCTGCATTTGGTCAAACACAATGGAAAGGTTCAGAAACAAACAGCCCATACGATGACAATACACTTTTCTAATCATCCTGCTTTGGTCAAACCTTAGTAGCAGGATTCTTCTAAAATGGGTGCGCTCCCAAGACGGGAGCGCGAATCGGCGCTCCCAAGATGGGAGCTTGATGGGAGCTCGCTCCCCTTGAGACGGGAGCTCGCTCCCAACTAACATGGGAGCTTATTGGGTGGTTAAGGCAACTATTCTCTTATTCTTAAGGGAGGTATGCCATTGTGGAAATAAAAATATGAAAATCTTATCACTCAAGAAGTTTGGCAAGTTGAAAATATCTAACTTCCTATAAGTATCCTTTAAGATCATGAAAATTCTCATAAGTAATCACTTTTCCTTCAATGGTTAAGTATTTAAAGATACTTTATATCCGTATTTATATGAAATCTATAGACGCTTCTTAGGCGCTCCCAACATTAGGAGCTTCTAGGTGCCTCCGCTCCCGCTCCCGCTCCGTGCTACTAAGGGTCAAACCAGAAATACTCATTGGCCAAAATAATTGTGAGCAAACTCACCCAAATAATTCCATGAGTACAGTGACTTCCTCTTCATTTGGCGGTTCAAGAATCTGAAACACACAAAAGCAAACTTGAGTTAATTTCCATGATCAGGAAATATGAACTCAAACTAAGCTTAACCAAGATAGCTTGCAAATTGCGATGCAGAAAGCTCAAGAAGAATAACTAAAAGAGCATAAATATCCCAATCAAGCAAAAGAAAAGCTTCCAATTATCCTTCAGTGAAGCAAGTAACTTGGGAATTGGGATAAGTTATCATGGACAAAAGAATTCTCACTTCTGCTTGCCACGAGACTGGTAGATTAGGCTCATACCAATCGCCTAATAAATGTGTCCGGAAAAGTACTTTTACAAACAAGCAGTGCATAGAATGTGCATCAACCTTATCTTTCAAGACTACATGATAAATTTAACTCCAAAATTTACAGGACACCATCATGCTTCTCATTAGCCGATAACAAGAAGAAATAACAATAACTAATTCAACTTACCATAGATATCGTACTGCCCTCCAAAGCTTGGCTGTATAGAAAGACATCCAGAAAATTCATGGGTTCACCCACCAAATCAGGATCATAATACAGAACCTATCCATGATTGGCAAGGGTTAGCAACAAGTCCATCAAAGGATGCATCCATCAACAACTTTTAATGTCACAGACCAACTTCCATTGGCAAATTAATCCATACATGACTTGCAAGCATTTAATAAACCAATGATGTGCTACCAGAGACTTGTCTTGTTCTCTGCCTACGCTATACAAGAGAGCACTGAACATGTTATTACATTATAAATAATTTTCCTAATAAAATCATAAGTCAGTAAATCAAAGAGAGGGTGGGTACAAAATCTTATGCCAGCAGAATGTACTTTACTAATGAACAAAGTATGTTAAATCATTTGATGCTGGGTGCGATCCAAATAGAAATCACAGCATGGAAGGAGACTGGTTTCTTAGAGTTACGGAGTGTCAATCAAAAAGTAAAAAGCAGAGGTGTATCATAATAGTATTTCAACCCACATTTCATGTCTTAAAGAGCACGCCCCAGCTTAACCAAAGGAAGCAAGGACCTGACTCCAGAGAACAACAAACACATAACACATGAAAACATAAAAAGTTTCAACTTACTTCTCAATCACCAGACCCAATCAAATGCTTCAAAGGCAAAATGATAACAGTTGGAGAGTAGAAGAATAAAGGCCCAAGAGGAGGTAACTAACATGATAACGTTAGTCTACACCCAAAAGCTGTCAACAGAGATTTTATTCTTTAAAACTAGAGTGACGCGCCCCGGATACATTAATATTTCTCCTACCTTAGCCTGCCAGAAGTCATGAATTTGGAACCCTCTTACGAAAAATGTTTTACACAAAGTTCAGTTCCCCAAAAGTATGGGGCCATTACCCCATATATAACAGTCAAAAGAAAAGCTTCCATCAACACAGATAGTGATTAGTGAGGATTATTAATATCCAAACTTGCACAAAAAGAGAATATCAAGTATCAACATCAAACTATATGATTACGAGTGCGACGACCATGACAAACCTAGAGCATTGACCAAAAACAAGTATCATAATTGGTCATACCAATACAACAAATATGAAGACCTATTTAACAAAGTAGGATTTTACTCACTATTGAAGGCCTTTTCACAGTATCCTTTGGTTCTTCAGAAGGATGATTCTGCTGAGGATTCTTCTCTTTATCATCCAAAGGAACCACGGATAGTTTATCAATTTCTTTAAGCGCTGCCAACCATCTTTTCATCAACTGAATTCTCTCTGCTCCCCTACAGGAAACTGAAGCTTCTTCTAATCTTTTAACAGTCTGTCTAAAGCTTTTGAAACTTCGAGCCCCCTGCATATGCACAAAACTTCAACATATCAAATAGTAACTATTAAAACCAGAAACACAAGGGAGGAGGCTTTATATACGAAAACGAGTAAACCAAACTCACCTACTCGGAAAACTTGTAATAATATGTACCTCCAATAATCGTGTGACACACTCGGATTGTTAAAAAAAAAAGGCCAATACATCTTCCCAAATGAATACAATAATGATTGAATATAAACACATCACTTTTTGCAAATTAAGAAGCGAAATCTTCTTGTTCATTTTGTCTTCTTTTTCCTTTTTCCAGATGAGCAAAAACTAACCAGTAGATCTCAATGCCATCTAATTGAAGAGAACCATGATTCAACATTCAAAAATGTAAAATTAACCCCCTTCGAATGCTCATTCCAACATTTGTTCGCTAATCAAACTAAAGTAAATGAACCATCATTTCCTTCACAAAATTATTCCAGGTAATCAAACACTACCTTGTCTGACTTAGAATGGCCAAGAATGATATTCTTCCACTGTTTAGCACACAACAGAAATGCTTAACTACACGTGCCTAGCACTTATGTGCTCTTTTAGCATACATCTCTAAATTTCCCAAAATAAGCATCACATTTACGATACAAGAAGTTGTAAATAGCAGTCCAAATCCAAGTATAAGCCCCAACTTCAGCCAAGATTCAGACAATACCCAACGAATTAGCAAATCACGAGGGTTGAAATGCAGCATTCAGAACAAGAAGCAGAAAGGATACGGCGCTAAGTTTAGGTAATTTACCATCCGATCTTGAATGATTTTGGCGCCTTCGGCTACGGCTTGACCAGCGTGTTGGACGACGGAGTCGGCGTAGTTCTTGACGGTGCGAGTGAGATTGTTTTTGTTCCCGACCTCCACGGCTTTGCTCACCGCAGATCTAAACCACGACGACATTCTTGCTTCACTTCTCTTAGGGCTTGGCTTCTACGAAATGCAATGATTCAAAGGGTCTTTCTATGGGTGTGTTCGACAGTTTGTGTGTGTAAATACAGGATGAGAGAGAAACAGAAGCTGGTGATTATAGCAGCGGGTGATGAGTGAGAAACAGAGATTGTGGACGGAAGAAGTTTTTGATGATGGGGTTTTGGACATTTTTTGCGATGGACAAGGGGGAGGGCGGAAGAAGAAGAGACGGAAATTAGTCAATAAGGTACGGTTGACGAAAACAGGTTAACTGGACTTAAGACGGTGTCGTTTTTATTGTTGTCTTGATGGAATTTGTTTTGGGCATTCTATTTGCAACTGCGAATGTACTAGATGTAATCTGTTTTTAAATAAATCGTATTAGGACAAAAATACCCTTAAAAATGAAAAAAAAAAACCCTTAAAATTACTATATACAACTACATCCACACCCCACCGGTTCCATCATAGCCACCATCGTCCTCCCTCCTTCCTACGTTCCCACCATAGCCACCAAAACCCACCTACGTCCCACCACCAAACCCCAAACAAAGATCCGAAAAAATTGCCATCACCAACCTGTGCAAAGTAAAATTTTCTCCCACGATTGCTATCGGTGCATTTACAAACCAAATGTTCACGATGTTCCGCTCAACGATGATGAACCAAAAGACGACAACGATGAGTTCCCTTTGTAAAAGTAGTCCTTCGCGCATTACAAAAAATCATATGCCAATCGCGCATTCACGAAATATGTTTTACGAAGCATGACACATTCTAGAAAAAAAACCATGACGCATCTTCAAGACACGTTATAAAGGGTTTAGATTTTAAAACTCGAAAGAGATATATATTTTCGAATTTTAAAATATAAATTTGTTTCTAAAACCATTCAGATATCAAAATCCGAATTTTGCAAGCATTTTCGAGTATCAAAACCTGAAATTTTCTAAATTTTTTTAGAATGTGAATCGACCATGTCGGCAAATTTTTTTTGAAAGAGGTGGTGTTGCCTGGTATAAAAGAGGCGGTGATGGCGGGTCTGGTGGTGGTTGGCGGTGATGGAGTGACTGGTGGTTGGGGTGACTTGGTGTGCTGATGGTGGAGGAGGATTGGTGTTGGCTTACGTAGAAGACGAGGAAGAACGGGGGAGAGAGAGAGACAGAGAGAGAAGTAGAGGGGGAGAAAATGACTAACCAGAATAAGGGAATGATGTTGCTGTAGGTGATGGAGGTGGTTATTATGGCCGACGACGGTGGTGATGGAGGCTGGTGGTGACGGTGGTGTAATAACTCTGAATTTTATTGAATAAAAAGTTATTTTATTATTCGAGTTATTTATTTTTATTGCTTGAATTACGTTAATTCTTGAATTTTGTCATAATTGCACTTTGGTCCCTCAAGTTTTATTTCTTACACTTTAGTCCTTCTTAGCAAGCCTAGTTAGCATCTAACCATCCGGTTAGAGTAACTAAACCGAAAAGTTACCTAGTCTTGGCAAAATGACCGTTTTGCCCCTCGTTGGAACTTTTGACCCTTTTGAACCCTAGACTTTAAATTTTAATATTCTTTTTCTTTTAATCAATTTGGATTATTTCTTTGTCCATTGGACAATAATGGTTAGGGGAACTATTATCCATTGGGTAATAGAATCACATTTGTTTATATTAAAAAGTAAACTTACTTTATTGTACTTTTTGATTACTTTATTATTTTTTGTGGCCTAATAACTATTATCCATTGGATAATAGATGTTAGGGGAAGTTTTGTCCATTGGATAAAAGGGTAAATCTTTCAAAGTACTATTGGATCATTAAATTAAGCATTTTCTTTAATCACATGGGAAAGTACCATTATTTTAATCAAAAGTGCATAGTTACCAAAGTACCCTTTTATTATTATTTTATTGGGATTTCAACCACTTATATATATATATATATATGTGTGTGTGTGTGTGTATATATGTATTGTACCTAGTTGTATATTCTAATGCCTAAAGTACCCTAGGATGATTTATGAGTTGGTAAGTGAATCCTCGGCATTTAGGGCTACTTGGATTTCAAAGTACCAAGAAACTATTCTTTATTTTGATTTTCTTCCAAGGTTATGACACATATGCATGTATGTGTGTGTATATATATATATATATATATATATATTGTACCTTGCAAAGGAGAGAGAGAGAGAGAGAGAAGCCGAGAGAGAGAGAGAAGAGAAAGGAGAGAGGGAGGGAGATTTTATTTGAACCTTGGCTTGATTTTTGGTTGTGCTTCAAATCCTTGGGATTTATTTCCTTCCAAATCAAATCCTAACTCTTTTGTACTCCAATATTCACCTTGCAAGCTTCTTAACCCTTTGATCATGTACCATTCTCATCTCAACCCTCCATTTGATTCAAGAATCTCACCAAGATACATCATAGCCATGCAACCCTAGGATTTTTCCTTGATTTTTGCTTAAAAGTTGGATTTTATTTGATTTAAAAATTGGGGAAATGGGAGAGAGAGGGGGCCGGCCATCTTGGGGGAGGGGGCATCCCTTGCCTATAAATAGAGAGCCATTCCCACTTGAAAAATCACACCTCAAAGCAATTGCTCCTCCTTCTCTCTAGAAATTCCAAGTTTCTTTGTTCTTAGTTCAAAACTCTCTTTGTTTTTGTGAGTTCTTGAGCGAAACCACCAAACTACTCCCAAAACCATCCGACGATCCTAAAAGTAGTGTAGTAGTAGTTAGGTAGTTGTTTCTAGGGAAAGTTTTCCAAAACTTTTCCTTTCGAAGCAATCGGAGGGCCGTTACGCTGCCGAAATTCACCCGACGTCCAAACCACCGCCTAGGAGAACGGTAGTGATCCTTATCTAGTTTTCAATTGCTTACTTTATTTTTTGTAAAGTAGTTGTAATCTTACTTTGAGAATCTCTACTTACTTTCTTTAAGTTGAAAAGTTACTTTGATCGTTGATTGAAAAGTAAAAATGCATGTTTATGTTGTTTATGGTATTCAAGCATGCTACGTGACTTAGATGTTCATAATATACTATTTCGAAGTTGGAATAAATGCATGTTGTATGAAAAAGTCCCACACGCGGAGTCTCGCATGCAAACGTGACACGAAAACCAAGAAAATAGAAACATGGCACCTAGGGTGTGTTTATCAAGGTTGTTGTGTTTTCCCGGTTGGAAAATATCTTCGAAACTACGTAATGACTATTTCAATGGTATTACGTAAGTGTGTGTGTGCCAATGGGAACCCGGTGCGGCGGAACCATTGTGAGGATACACGAGAGTCCGGAACGGCGGAATCGAGGTTGGGTGTGTATGGCTTGGTTATCCGCGTTACGGAGCCAATGCATTGTGTGCCAATGGGAACCCGGTGCGGCGGAACCATTGTGAGGATACTCGAGAGCCCGGAACGGCGGAATCGAGGTTGGGTGAGTTAAAAAGGTGTTTTTGATAAAGGGTAACAATGAAAAGGGTAACGATGAGTCAAACGCCAATGGTAGTTACAAGCGAATGTGAACATGTTGTCATTTTTGTCTTATTTCCCTGCTTATGTACTTATCATGTGGAAATCGATGTTAGTAAGTAGGATTATACTATTGAGCTTTCGTAGCTCATGGTGTTGCCTTTGTGGTGACCCTGGCATATTATATGGGTGGCGACGCCGGTATAATATGTCAGAGTTGATAGACGAACAGGGCGATCTATTCACCTTGGAGGCGTACGGAGCCGAAGAACTTGCTAGGTTGGAGGAACAAGAGGAGCCATAGAATAGGACTTCTTAGTTTCCTTTTGTTGTCTTTTGAATTTCAAATGCTCCTATGTGAGCCGTTTTGTAATAATGAGCAGTGACTCGCTATTTCTGTAATAAATTTCTTTCATTAACGTACCTAAAATTAGGGGCATTACAGGTGGTGTGTTCTGGTGATGGTGGTGTTGCATAAGGGTAATTTGGGAAGTTCATGGATATTTGTTCGATTGTATATAGCAAATTGTTATAAGATTTATGGGTTTTTTTTAGCACAGGCTACATGCAGTAAATTCACAGTTGTATACAGCATCGCCCTTTGTTTTCTATACTAGTCAGTAGTGGTGGACTGGTGACCTAATCATACCCTACCTTTATCTTTATGTATGGGAATTGATGTTCACACTTCCCTTTTATTCAAATGCACTCCCTTTCTTGTTTTGTATTGATTTGAAATTATATAATTATCCTTTTTATGTTTGAAGGAAAAAATGTATAAAGGGTAGTTTTGTAATTTTACATAAAATGAAGATAAAAAAATGGAGCGCGCTTGAACAAAAACTGAGTGTGAAAATTAATTTCCCTTATGTATATATGTACGTTTGAAATGTATGTAAGCTTGTTAAGTCAGTATGGGCAAATTTTTAAGACCTGTTTTTCACCCCAAACTTGGATTTTGTTAGCTTGGACCAAATTTACACATGGACAAATGTGTAAACTAAAATTTCTATGTCAATCGCAAAAAAACTGAGATTAAAAAAGGTGATTACAATATTTGAACCCTATGGGGTGATTCTGACAAAACTTTGGATGACAATAAGTTGATCAAAACTCAATCTTTTTGGGGTGATTCTTGTATTGAAATCAAAGGTCTCAACGTCCGTTACAACTATTATTAAGAAAACCTAAGCCTAAAATTTATCCTATAAAGGGAAAAAAATGGATGATTTACGGGGACATATGGGCTTCTCAAAAATCAAATAAATGTGATAGTTGTTCTGATGACCTTGGTGCAAGGAATAATTTTGAAAAGGATAGTAATGGATTGCCCCTCTCTGTGTTCGAAAATCAATAGAGCAAATGGAGGGGATGATGATGTTGAATGGTGATCATGGTTATATTCGGGAGGTGTGAGGGGTGTAAGAGGGGTGAGGGAGGTAATCATGTGGAGTGCAGGAGAAGTGATGGAGTGTTGGCCATGACTTTGAGGGTGGGGTGTGGGGTGTTGAAAGTGGTAGGTGCACGTTGTCTTAGATTTTCTAAATTAATGACAATGTAATTACTTTGTTTAGGGTGTTCAGGTCCAAATCCAAAAATTAGTCCCACTACAAAAATCTAGTTACATAATCACATGATTAGATACTACTTAGTCTAAAGCATATTCACTAAAAAATATATACATACAGCTTCAAAAGTAAAATTTTTTTATTCTAGATTTTAAAAATCATGGTCGTTACATGTAGTTTCGAGTATGAAAACTTGCATTATTATATGACGGTTTTTAGTTTTTTATCTAAGAACTTGCATTAGTATTGGACGATTTAGCAATTTTAAGCCTGAGAACTCTCTCTCTCTCTCTCATAATATTATGTGGGGGTGACTATTCGCAGCCCCATATTTTCTCCCTTAACCCGTTAAAAATTTTCAACTAATTACAATATGACGCCCTAATACAAAATGACCTACTTATCCTTATACCTATACATGAAATGACCTTTATGCCCTTATGAACAAAACCCCTAAATTATCTTCTTCCCTCTTCCCCTAAATCATCATTCACGTTTTTTTTTTTTAAAAAACACACACCAGGCGACCTCCCCTTATTCTTCATCTCCTCTTCTCCTGTTCTTCTCTTCTTCTCCCCCTGTTCTTCATCATTCTCTTGTTCGTTGTTGTTGTGGCGTCTGGGTTTACAAAACCCAGTTTTTCGATATGTCTGGTCTGAATAGAATAAAGTAAGTAATTTCGGTAGCTAACCACTGTAAAATATTACCATACTCGACAGTTAGTTACTGAAATTGAGATAGATTTTCAGCATCCAATTACCAAAATATATGTTTATTGTTTTTGTTGTATGCATTTCCGACATGTAGTTACCGAAATATAATCTTATTTTCAACAATTATTTACTGAAATGTATGTATGATTTTCGTATATAGTAGTTCAGCAGTTGTTTACTGAAGGTTGAACATATTTTCAACATGTAGTTACCGAAATATAATCTTGTTTTTAACAGCTATTTATCGAAATATTATGTATGATTTTCGTATATATAGTTCGACAGTTGGTTATCAAATTTTGTACATATTTTCGACATGTTGTTACTGAAAGTGATCTAATTGTTGTTATTATATATATACATACATACATGTATGTATATACTCACAAAGAGAGAGACTGACGAATAGAGAGAAAGAGAGAGAGAGAGAGAGAGAGAGAGAGAGAGAGAGATAGGCGATGGTGCGGCGGTGGTGTTCTGGCAGGAGTGGCGGTGGTGTGGTGGTGGCTATGGAGGTGGAGGTGGTGGTGGTGGTGGTGGTTGTGGGTAGGATGGGAGTTAAAGTGTAATTTTTGAGAGGGGAATGGTATAATGGAAGATCAGGTACATTTAATGGATTATATGGAGATTTTTTTTTTTAAATATTGGAAATGGGCTATGTGAAGTAGTGGGTTAAGGGAGAAAATACGAGACTGCGAATAGTTGCCCTCTATTATGTTGGAAAATTCTTATGAGTGATTGAATATTTTTGCATAACTCACTAATCCCGTGATAAACGTCTAACTTTTGTGAATCGTAACTCTTGTTGAAATGGTTTTTGATTGTTTTATTCAATTGCTCGAAACTCTTGAGGCTTCCAATAACTCACTTGCGTAAGATATTCTTTCACCAATAGTTCATAGTAAAAGTTCCAGTTGTAGTTCCCCAACTTGACTATGAAGAAAATGAAAGATTTATTAGTTCAAACTGATGGAAAATAAGGGAGAAATTCAATTCACACAAACTCACAGTAAATAGGTTATTAATCTATCACATATCATACCATTAACTCACACTGTAACGCTCCGAATTTTGAGAACGTTAAATAGACAACTTTAATGAAAACTAAAATAGAGTCTGGCTCATTATTATATCATAACTCTCATAAGAGTACTTTTATCCAAATAGGGGGAGCGGGGGGGGAACTAAGGTTCCTAACTACAGCTCTGTCTGCTCCTCCATCTTTGCCAGCTCTTCGGCTCTGAAAGCCTCCAAGGTGTACAACTTACCTTGTTTATCTACAAAGTCTGACACATTATACCAGCGTTGCCATGAATATAATATGTCAGGGTCACAAAAGGTAACACCATGAGTTACGAAAGCTCAGCAGAACAATCTCATACCTGCTAACCCATAACTTACAAATAATAGATCATATACAACAGACAGTATCAATAACACATCCACATTTGGGGTCCACCCACGTGTGATAATTTATCGAGGGGGTACTTGGTAATTATTCGCGTGTAGTTATGTTATATTCGGTTTTAGTTAGAGAATCAAATCCTGTGGCAAGTTGGAGGAGTTTCATACTTGGCGGTATTACTATGAAAGAGTTTCCTTCTTAGTGTATTTCCTAGTCCGAGTAGGAAAAAGAATTACAAGGCAGTAGGAAGCCTTGGAGGTCAAAGCTTGATACTCTATAAATACCGAGGCGTATTTGGGATTTATATGTGTGTGACATAATGTGAGGGAAAGGGTGAGGCCAGCGTGGGAGGACGGTCTATGGCCTCTCGGAGAGGAACCGGCGTGTGGTTCCCAGAGAGTTTTTTCATCTTTATTGTATATTGTGTGAATATATAATCAAAGAGAGTTTTTCTCTGAAATCACTGCGTGTGTTTGCGTGTATGTTGTCCCTCACGGTCCTAACACCACATTCGCTATTCAAACTATCGTTGGTGTCCATAATTTTCTGAGTTTTTCCTACGCGACTCATCGTAGACCGTGTCATCATTTTCACTTTTCTTTTTCCAAATCAACATTTCCAAAATCGTTTTTAACACACCTAACCTCGGTTCCGCCGTTCCGGTCTCCCAAGTATCCTCATAATGGTTCCGCCTCACCGAGTTCCCATTGGCACACAAAATAATGAATTTGGCATTGGCTCCTCTCCATGGATAGCCAACCCACAATTCAAAACCCTCGGTTCTGCCGATCCGAGTTCCCGAGTATCCCACAATGGTTCCGCCGCTTTGGGTTCCCATTTGGATTTTTCGAAAATCATTAAAACAATTGCGTAGGTTCCTCTCCATGGATAACCAAACCACAATTCATCCTTCGGTTCCGCCGCTCCGAGTTCCTGAGTATCTCTACAATGATTCCGCCGGTCCGGGTTCTCATTGGGTTTTTCGAAAACGTTTTCACACACACACACACCCACAACTCATTATGTTACCACAACTGGTCATAATGTAGTTTCAAAAATATTTCCTTTTACGGTACACGTTTTTCCATTAACCACACCCTAGGTGTCATGTTTCTACTTTCTCGATTTCCGTGTCTCGTTTTTATGTAATGACTCCGCGGTAGAACTTTTCACATACGTAAACATAAATCATTCATTGTAATCTTGAAACTAAACTAGCAAGATCATCTAACTCTATATTGTTTAACATGCTCAAATTACAAACTTAAAGTATAACGCCACATGTACGAACGCCCTTGGAGTAGAAACCACTTATGCTTTATTACACAACCACAAGTAATGCAAGTAATCACAATAACACATATGCATTCTCATAACCATTCTTAAGACCAAAATACGAATACTTGCAATTAAGCTTGAAATTTACTATCTTTCAAAATTTGTTCTTTCTTCCTTTTTGGAAAGTTTAAAAGAACATATGTTTAACATACTCCCCATCCATTTCAAATTTTAGGGAAAATACCTTTCAAGTTTACATGCATTTTTAAACACAAAACGTGAATATATTCTTCTAGAGTACGGGGGACCTACGTATACGAACTTAATACTTAGAGAAAGTGGTTAGAAGCATTCTACTTATACTTAGGGTAGTGAGTAGAGAGAATCTACATGATCATACAACTTTTATACTTAGAATTAGTGAGTAAGGGAAAATCTACCGTTCTTCTTGGCAGTAGTGACGACTACGAAAGGTAAGTTGACGATCGGATGGAGTGACTTCCTACGGTTGGCTTCCGGTAGCTTCGAAAGAGAAAGGTTTCTCTCAAAACTAAATTTTGACTAAAAGTACTAAAACTTTTGGTTCGAGAGGGTGGTCGAGTGGCGGTTTAGTGGCGGTTTTGGATGAGTTTCTTGAAGAACTTCAAGAAGAACTCAAGAACACTAAGAACAAGGAAGAACAAAGTAAGAACTCAAGAATTCTAGATTGAGAAGTTGAAAGTTTGGAAGGTGTGAGTTGAATAGCAAGAATGGGGTGCTATTTATAGCAAAATACCCAATGAATAAAATTTTCCCTAGCAATTATTGTCCAATGGGTAAATGGTCAATTATGATAGATATGACCTTGAAAGGCTAGATTTTGTACTTGGGTTAGATTTTTGGAAGATTTTGTGGAAGGAAGAAGGATGGTACAAGGTTTTATATTGGCAATTGTACATATAAGGACAATGAGAGATAGATTTTGCTTGGAGAAGTATATAACCCTAGATTGCAATCAAGTCAAAGTACAATGGAAAGATCAAGGCAAGGTACACACCAAATCTCCCTCTCTTCCTCTTTCTCGCTCTCTCCCCTCTCAGCAATCTCTCTCTCTCTCTCTCTCTCTCTCGTACTAGTACATATACATATATGTACAAATATATAAAGAAATGTACCTAAGGTACTATGTGATCTAATGGGATTTTCAAGGCCAAGATCTTCTAATAAACAAATTTATCAAGCACATTTGTACCTTGTAATATATTTATTTGTCCAAGTGTGTGTGTGTGTGTGTATATATAAATAAGTACTATGCAGTCTAGGTAGATTTCCTAGTCAAGATTTCTTATTAAACTAGTCCAAATTGGCACATGTTCCATTACATTATTATATTAGAGTACTTTAGTACACATATCTATATGTAACAATATCTTTAGAAAATCTAGGGCAATAGATATATACATATTTTTAAAGATATAATCACATGGAAAATTTAAGAAATCATTTATTTAGTAAATCCTAGTACTTGTTGGAAGATTTACTCTATTATCCAATGGATAATATTTTTCCTAGTAGTTATTGACCAATGGTTAAAAGGAATAAGGTAATATATACTTGAATAATATTTGGAATAACCAAATGTCCTTTAGGCAAGTGTATATAAGTCTATATACAACTGTATATGAGTACTTTATCAAATCTAGCACAAAATATCCTTAATAGAAAATCTAGGTTTCCTATTATCCAATGGATAAAAGTTTCCCTAACTTCTATTGTCTAATGGGTAAAAGTTCATCTAGGGTTAGGAGAATATAACCAGGTTAAATAATAGTTTGGTTTCTCCAACTAGTCGGTTAAAATTTAACTCTACTTGCCATGTAGGACTTCTAGCCAATAAATAAATTTTAAAGGTTTAAAATCTAATTATGACGGATATTTAGAAATTAAAAAGGAATTTAAAAAAAAAATTCAAATATTTAACGAAATTTTTATTTACCAAAAATCAGGGTCGTTACACACACTTTTTATGACCGATGATTTTTTAGCCTAGACTTGGATTTTGTTTGCTTGGCCCAAATTTAAATGGGCACGTGTGCAAATTGAAATCCCTTAATGTATCGCAAAAAACTAAGCGTCTGGATTAAGAAAAAGGTTATTGCAACAATTGAACATTGACATATTTTTGTTGCAAATAAATATTTTAGTGACATAATTTTTTATAACATTTGCCTAAAGAATTTTTTAGGATAACATTTTGGTGATAGAAACCTATTTTGATAACATGCATTTGCCTACATGAAAAACTCCTTTGTAACTACATAAATTCTAGAGAAGTCAGGCTAGCATAACTGGCTTTCTCACCCTCCACCATAGTGGTGGTGGAGATTCGAACCCCACAGAAGGCGTTGTTGCGGTTCAAGGTTATGGACAACCATTGAATCCCCTATGGACTAACACGCTAATATCCCACTAACCCTCACTAATGTATACAATATGGAGAACCAAAAAATAAAACTAAGTAAACTCTATCGTCTGAATAAAATTTAGGATTCTCTAATGGGTAACTTGGTGCAAGTGGAGTGGAGTGCAATTGGCCTCCTTTCCATAGTTTCATGCACATGGGCAGGGTTAGATCCCTGTAAGCCCCATCCCTTTCCCCAATTCCCCTAAGATAGTTTAGATTATGATTAACAAATGACAAAAAAAAAAAAAACTGGTAACTTGGTAATTTTATCCATCCTAGTGTTTAAGTAGTACTTTTTACCTATTTTGTTACTTTACTAAATGTAGAGACCCCTTAGAAAAAAAAAAATATAATCCTGGTAAAAATGTTAGAATATGGATCAAATGTGATATGCGTCATAATTATTTATTTTTGGGTTAATGCAATAGCATGATTAGTGGAAGGGTGTTAGTGTAAGATGCATGAGTGTATGGGTGGATGTGTGTGCAGGGGATAATTTTTCCCATTTTTATATCTCAACCCAAGACACACACACCTCAATCTCTCATTCTTTACACTCTCTCGAAACCCTCTCTTCGGCTCTCTCTCCCTCTCTCTTGCTTTGTAACGCCCTGAAAATTCAGAAACATTAAAAAAAAAATTTGAAAAGAGATTTTCAATTAGTTTTCCATTTCGAAGCATTTAAAATTTCAAAAGTCTTTTCGATTGCAATCAAATCACAATGTATAAACCTTAAAATATTTTGCCAAATTCTCTTACTGTATAATATTAAAATAATTGATTGAAATTACATAGCGACTAAGGGTGTAACCGGAGTTCGATAATATCTTCTTCGGTCAACGTCAAATCATTCTTTGCATATGGCCCTTTTGTTCCATCTTCAATACCTGGTGTTCGAGTTACTAGGACAATATAGTACCGTGAGCGATGACACTTAGTAGCCAAACCCATCCGAACCCATAACTTACAAACAAAGGCATGTACAATACTATTAAAATAAGAACAATTAAAGTAGCAAGCGATCAATTTCAATTACTAGCCTTTAACTTAGTGAAATCTAGAATCTCAACCCTTGAGAAACCCTCCCATGTTAACCACTAGGAATATGGCCACTCGTGATACTGCTCCCCTTTGCTTGTCCTAACCGGGAGCCCCGATAAAACAGCCTAAGTTATTTACTTAGTCAGAGTCATCAGCCGCCTCGCAAGGATGAATTCCCCAGGAAACTAACCGTAACCACTGGGCCCACAAGAAACTAACCGTAATCTTGGAAGTATATAGACCATAACCTGATACTATAATACATATCACCATTTTATTTCCTATTCAAAAAGAGATCACACAATGCCATATCCTAAGATTTCGGATCGACAATCAACTGTCATACCCTGGTTGCATTTCTTTTCTCCCAAACTGGACTTTGTGGATAACCTCCAATAGATCCGGATTCACTGGATAACCTCCAAGAATCCCACTAAAACCTCATTCCTCTGGCTAACCGCCAATCACATCATCTTCTATCTTTTTCAATTTTCTTTAACTTAAAATCATCTATGTGATTTTCTCTACACGTACACCAATCCCCTGTGAACCTAATGTCCGCTCTAAGTTCTCACGAAGCAATGTCATGCAATACAACTAATTATTCGACACAACGAATCATGCGAAAATTATCATGCAATAAAATTAATTACTTAATTGGTACACTATCATGTGATAAATTTAATCATTAGGTACACTAATCATGTGATAAAATTAATTATACGATAAATTAATCATGCGATTTAATTAAGATTGAACCGAAACTAATTAACTTTGAGGGCTAACATTATTAGACTTTAATACTCAAGGGTTGGATTTATAAGCTAAACAAACTCGGGGGACCAAACTGTAATTAATCCAAGAAGATTTCAAAATCCAGTGACTGTTACGTCGGGAAAACCAGGGGTCCGGCCGAACTCGACTGGCGACGTCGGGTTCGAATACAATCATACCAAAACGCTAAAATCAATATAGACACGTGATATATACTTAGGGAGGTGAGTAACGTGAGTTCCGAACTACCTCTCGTCCAGCGAAACGATATATGGATATATGGAGTGATTTTGGTGGCGGTTCGGAACGGCGACGGAGCTCGGTTGTGATGGTGCCCGGCCGGCTGGTGGTGAGAGGTGCACGGTGATGGTGATGGCGAGAGGATGAGCAGCGGTTGGAGGATTGGCGGATGGAGCTCAGCGGGTGGTGCGGTCCGCGGTGGAAGGTGGTGATGGAGGAGGTTCGGTTGGAGGTGGTAAGGAGCGGCTGCCCTCTCTCTCTTTCTGCCGAAATGGAGCCAGGGGAAAGGCCGGCTGGAAATCAAAAACAAGGAAATGGGAGAGGAGATGTTTTAATGGGTGGTTGGGTTTTTGCATGGGGAGAAATGTCCCATGGGTAATATGTGGTGTCAATATTTGAGGGAATTAAGGATAAAAAAGGGGATTTGGTCTCTCCTTTTATCAGCCGAATATTTTGAAGAAAAGCTTAGGGTTTGTTTCGGAGCTACACCCGTACACACTAAAATTACTTGCCGAACACGCACATACACAACTAATTACAAAATGAATTTGGTGTGACGACATAAATAATTTTTTGAACAAAAATCATAATTTTGTTTTGATAATAATTATTATTTATTAAAAAAAATACCGGGTCTTTACATGCTCTCAACCAAAAATCCATCAAAATAACATGAAACCTACACAAACTCATCTCCATTTTACCTTCTATACACATTATTGAGCCTTAATTTCATAGGTCAAGTTTGGAGAAGGAGGAACCGACTGATTTTGAAGTTTTGAAGGCTAGGGCTTTGTTTGATCTCATGAGTTCGGCTTTGATACTTGAGATAGCGAAACTTAATTACTTTTACGTGTTTATGAGTTGATATAGTGTTTGAGACTTGCTATTGATCATTGTATTGAGATTTGTTGTTGAATTCCTTTTGAAATCCCCACAATTTTCTTGCTGTCCCTTTTTCTGCTGTTCTGCCGTTTTTCTGAGTTTCTTTCCCAATTTCAAACAGTCATAACTTCCTCGTCCGATATTGAAAACATGCAAATTATATATTGAATTCGAGATCTTGAAATCAGCTTTCCAAGGCCACCTGAATCACCTTAAAACTCTAAGTAAACAAAAAGTTATGATCATAGGAGTGAAGGTATGTCAGCTGCCTCGTTTTCTACTGTTGCTGTCATTTTTTGGGTTTTTTTCCAATTTTGAATGGCCATAACTTTTCCGTCCGATGTCCAATTCGAGCGTATGATACATCGATTTCGAGATTTTGAAGTCATCGATCTTTTAATTGCCACCGAAATTACGTTGACAGGTTAAGTATACAAAAAGTTAGGATTATAGAAGTGGAAGGTGGTTAATTGCCACAACTTGAGAATGAGTTTGATAGACCTTAAATATTGCACAAAGGTTGAGTTATGAATTTATGATGAGTGTTGGTTGAAATGTGGTACGAAAACACATGAACAATAACTGTGAAATGATGACGATCGTGGAAAATGCGAGATGGGCATGATTTTTATACTCGATGGTATGTAGGTGTTTGCCCCCTTAATGATTGCAGTATATTAGACCCTGTTATGAAGTCGTATCGACAAGTTTACATCGTGAGTAATTGTGATTATGGAAACAGACCCGGGTAAAGCCGTGGTGACCCAAGTGCATTGTGAATGCGGGAATAGATCCAGGTAAAGCCATGGTGATCCAACTGCTCTGCAGATTTGAGAATAGACCTGGGTAAAGCCATAATAACTCTCTTCCAGTTCGACTTAGGGAAAAGACCCGGGGAAAGCTGTGGTGACTCTAAGGGTGATGTTGGTTGTATTGAATTAAGAATTTAGGATATCATTGTAGTGCATAGTGACTTGTGGTAATGGGTTTCGTGTGGGATTTTAACTACTCTATTCTTATTATTATATATCATTCGATTTTTCATTTGGTAGAGTGTTTGCCAAAAAGGCATAGATGACCAACCGTGGTGTGACACGTTGAGGAAGACCGGTATAGGCATTCTCATGTAAGGCTATGAACGAAATCTAATCGTAGGGATGCGTTAAACGATGAGACGTGACACGAGAAAAAGAGAGTTAATGCGAGAAATTCCTTGAGTTCTTAGAAGTTTTGACTATGTAGTACGTTCATATTTGGCTCTAATTATTATTGTCTATCGACGTGATCTTCTTCTTTTCGCACTTGTCTTCTCGTATATACATAAAGTTACCATAGATTTTTCTACTGGACTAATGTAGCTCAACCTATCATTTTCAGGTCTCATCGGAGCTGTAGCATGGGGTGCTGTGCATGCCTGTGATCATATATTTTGAAAGCGACAATGAGGAGTGATTCTCACATCTCATGCAAATTCTACTTCTTTTTTTTGAGATGAATTTGTAATTTTATTACTTTCTTAAATGATAGGTTGAGCTATATCCCCGGGCGGATCCTTTGCCAACTAGGCGCTTCGCAAGAGAATACCCAAATCAGTACCGGGGGTTTCCGTCTTCCCAACTTCAATGCGCAGACGCTAGGCGGTTATCAGAGGCGCTGGGGCCTGAGGATTCTCCAGGCAGAGATGCCAGATTTCAACCCTCGGCTAAAGAATCGCTATAGACAGTGGTTGAGAGCAGATGTGCATGCAAGGGCAAATATTGGCTGACTCCATACCACTTTGCTGTACTTAGAATAAGCTGTGAGCCGTTAGGCTTCTCAAGCATTTTGTTCTGTTTTTCATGCTTCAATTCTTTTAAGGCTTTTATGCTCAGCTTATATATTAGACGTAGTAATTTTGCAAAATAAAGTTGAAAGATGAAGGGCTTTCCCCTTTTGAATTTTCCAATGCAGCTCCAGCCCGCCTTTTGAACTTTGAACTATCTCGGCCTTGGTACGAAACCCAAAATGTCAGACCGTGGATCAGCTTGATAGGATATGACCGGGTCTCATTGAGAGACTGCCTACGTATCCCTTTGCAGGGAATTAGGTCAGAACGTAGTTCAAGCAAAGGTTCGCTCGTGTATGTTACCTCTCCTTTTACGCTCTAACTTTTGCCTAGAACCGCCTTAACAGGTTTTCGGTCTAGCGAGCTTTTTGATTTTGCCTATTTATTTTTGCCTAGACTGCCTCCTTAGGTTTTCAGTCTAGCAGGCCACTCTAATTTTTGCTTGAAATTGCCCACCATTGTGGTTTTCGATCCAATGAGCATCTCTCAGGGATAGTAACGCTTGAGCTGATCCAGGTTGACCAAAGTATTGAATTCATTGCCGTCGAGGTCAATGAGCCTAGCAGCACCCCCGGACAGAATGGTCTTGATGATGTATGGCCCAAAGCGCTTCGGCCTGAATTTCCCTCGGGGATCGAACACTGGAGCCCGGATCTCCTTTGTAACCATGTCGCCTTCAACTAATCCTCTCGACTTGACTTTCTTGTTGAACGCACGGGCAATTCGACGTTGATACCCTTGGACGTGATACAGTGCACGGAGCCTTCTTTCGTCAAACAACATTAGCTCGACGAATCTGCCACTCAGCCATTCAGCTTCCTCGAGACCACTTTCAGCCATGATTCTTAGGGACGGGATTTCGAGCTCGACAGGGAGAACTGCCTCCATTCCATAAACCAAAGAGAACGGAGTTGCGCCTGTGGAAGTGCGGATCAAAGTACGGTACCCCCAGAGGGCCAATGGTAACAACTCATGCCAATCCCTTGCAGACTCAGCGGTCTTCTTGATGATCATCTCGACATTCTCATTCGCTGCTTCGACTGCCCCGTTTGTTTGTGGGCGATAGGTCGTGGAATGATGGATTTTGATCTTGAATTCCTCGAAAAGCTCCAGGACCCTACCTTTGAAGTGACTCCCATTATCCGAAACGAAAGCCTGAGGCACACCATACCAGTAGATGATGTTCTTTCGAATGAACTGCGCGACTTGAACGGTTGTCAGGGTCTTGTAAGATTCTGCCTCGACCCACTTAGTGAAGTAGTCGATGGCTACCAATATGAACTTGTGGCCGTTTGAAGCGGAGGGTCTGATCATCCCGATGACGTCGATTCCCCATACTGAGAAGGGCCAGGGCGAGGTCATGCCGTATAGTTTAGATAGAGGAACATGCTGCAAGTTCGCGTGAATCTGACACTTGTAGCGGCGCCGCACATAATCAATGCACTGCGATTCCATTGTGGACCAATAATAACCCTGCCTGAGGATTTTCCTTGCGAGCATGACGCCACTCATGTGAGGACCGCAGACTCCTTCGTGAATCTCCTCTATTATCCTTGTTGCTTCGGCGCCATTCACACACAGCTTGTGCATCCCGCAGTGAGACCTTCGATACAACTTTCCCCCACAGATGATGTACTGAGCGGCCAAACGTTGCAAAGCGATCCGATCCTTCCTAGTAGCCCCAACGGGAAACTCTCGACACTCCACAAAATTCCAGATGTCATGGTACCAGGGTAGGCCATCATCGATGGCGTTGACGTATTCATAAGCGGGCAGGTCCCTTTGTTCGATCACAATTGGTCGCATCTTGACCCCTATTGGAAGTTCGATCATTGAAGCCAAGGTCGCCAAGGCGTCGGCGAACTGATTCCTCAAGCGGGGAACATGGGTGAAAGTCACCTTATTGAAGCGAGGAATCAGTTCCTCCAAGTCTTGGTGATAAGGCTTCAGCTTTTCCTCATGAACCTTCCAATCTCCGTTGGCATGGGAAACCACCAAGTTTGAGTCTCTGATAACTTCGAGCTTCTCGACTCCTAGTGCAATTGCTACTTCCATCCCAACGATGCAGGCCTCATACTCAGCTTGGTTGTTGGTAACATCGAAATTCAGTTTGAAAGCGAGCGGAATGTGAGCACCAGCGGGCATGATCAGCAACACCCCGATTCTGAATCCCTTCTGGTTGGCAGCCCCATCTAAATAAAGCGTCCATACCTCCTCGACCACAGTTAGCACATCCTCGTCCGGGAACATGAAATCCACATCTTCGGGCCCTTCCACCAGGTGATCGGCCAAGAATTCTGCCACAGCACGGCCTTTCACCGATTTCCTTGTAACGTGTTGGAGATCGAATTCAGCTAGCAGGAGCAACCAACATGCTAGCTTATGGGTGAGCGCTGGCTTCTCGAATAGATACTTGATAGGATCCATCTGAGAAATCAACTTCACCGAATAGGCTAGCATGTAGTGTCTAAGCCTTTTGGTAACCCAAACTAGTGCCCAGCAAGTCTTTTCCAAAGAGGTGTACCGCTCCTCGCTTTCCGACATCTTCTTGCTCAGATAGTAGATGGCTCTTTCGGCTCTGTTTTCCCCTTCCTGCGCTAGCAAACAACCCATAGCTGTCGGAGTCACAGACAAGTACAGAATTAACGGTCGACCCGGAGTTGGCGGCATCAGCACTGGTGGATTCTGCAGGTATGTTTTAATTGATTTGAAAGCAGCTTGGCACTTTTCTGTCCACTCGAATGGGACATCCTTCTTGAGCAACCGAAACAGCGGCTCACAAGTTAGAGTCAGCTTGGCAATGAACCTGCTGATATACTGCACCTTTCCCAGAAAGCTCCAACTCCCCTTTCAGTCTGTGGAGGCTCCATTTCGAAAATCACCTTGATCTTGAATGGATCCACCTCAATTCCCCTCCTGGTGATCAGAAACCCCAACATCTTGCCTGTTGTGACCCCAAATGTACGCTTCCGCAGGTTGAGGCGCACATTGTACTTGCGAAGCCTTTCGAGAAACTGTCTGAGTGAGGGAATATAGTCATCTTCCTCCTTGGCCTTCACAATCATGTCATCGACGTATACCTCGAGTGTCTTGTGGATGAAATCGTGAAGCAGGGTCGTCTGGGCCCTTTGAAAAGTGGGACCAGCGTTCTTCAAACCAAACGGCATCTTAACATAGCAGTAAGTTCCCCATTCAGTGATGAACGTTGTTTTCTCTTGGTCCTCTGGGGCCATGAAGATCTGATTGTACCCTGCGAAACCATCGACAAACGAAAGTAAAGCATGCCCTGCCGTGTTGTCCACAAGCACATCAATGTGAGGCAAGGGAAAACTGTCTTTGGGGCTTGCTTTGTTCAAGTCCCTGAAGTCGACACAGACCCGAATCTTGCCGTCTTTCTTCGGCACGGGCACGATGTTAGCAACCCATTAGGGATATTCAGCCACCCTCAGAAATCCTGCGTCGATCTGCTTGGTGACCTCTTCCTTGATCTTCTGAACCCAATCTGGCCTCATTCTGCGAAGCTTCTGTTTGACAGGAACAGCCCCTGGTAGCAAAGGAATTCTGTGCTGGACGATTTCGGGGTCGATACCGGGCATGTCTGCATGAGACCAGGCGAAGACTTCGTCGTAGTCCTTGAGAGCTTCGATTGTGGCTGCGTGATTTGCCGGGGACAAAGAGGAACCGATTTGCATCATACGGGGATCGTCCTCATCTTTCAGATTTATTAAAATTACTTCGTCTTTTAGAGGCTGAGCATGCCTTTCGTCTTCCCTTTCGATGAGGGAACGCAACTCGGTCGGGATGTTCCCGTCAAAGTCGATTCCTTCATCGTCGGGGTCGACACAGTTTATATAGAAGTCAGCAAAATAGTCGGAAGCAGGATCATGTATTTCATAAAACCCAGAGGGGTTGCCAAGTACAGTCGACTCAAACTCAAAGTAAAAGCTATGACGTGGAGGGCCGAGAGGCACAAACTCTGACTCTGAGCTAGACTTAGACTCGACAGACTCCGTGTTAGATTCAGATACATCATCAATGCATGTTAGACGGGGAGTAAAAATGCAGTTATTAAGACTACCCTTTGCTTAGATGATGAGGGAGGTTGGATCGTTGAGAAGATCTGGAGAGTCGGGCCCAAGCATCAGCACTTCAACCTCGTCTTCCTTGCCAACCAAACCCACTTGGGAGAACAGCTCCTCCAGACCCCCTTGATCAAAAGCGACCAACCAGTCAGCCCTTTTCTTGATTGCGACTAACTGCCTCTTGAATTCCTTTGCAGCCAGCTCCTCCTTTGCAATTTCCTCTTCGTCATCGGACCAAGTGTCGGCAGCGAAAATCTCAAAGCCCGGTAGCCAGGTCCTGGTCACTTGATCCCAAAAAGGTTCAGCCTGCCCCAGATAAGCAATGCCTCCTCCTTCACGAACGAAATAGCTGTCGGGGTTACCATAAAGGGTCCGAGGTTTTCCCGTGTCTTTCCCAAGTTTGGCCTTTTTGGTAGGGGGAGTGTATCCCAGGCCAAAGCGGCCTTCGGTAAAGGGAAAGACAGGGAACTCAGCGATCCCTTACTGGTTGATCCTGAGCCCTAAGCCAGGCATGAATGACATCTTCCTCATGATTTCAAGGGCAGTAGAGCTGATTATGAAGTCGTCATCCATGACAATAGCTAGGACTGAGCCGGAGGTGTCAAAAGCAAATCCCCCAAAGTCTGAGTCTTCCTCCCCGTGCATGATTCCTAGAACAGGTGTCCCATCGTCCTTGAGCGGGTAGATCCCAGAGTCTCCGCAGATGGTTAGAGTCCCGGTAGGAAGCCCCAGCATGACCTTCTGGTGGAGAGTTGATGGTACAGCCATGATGTCCGCTCTATGCAGCCACGGCCTTCCCAATAGCAGGTTGAAGGTGGCGGGGATGTCAACCACATGGAATTCCACATCCATTTCAAAGCCCTCGGCATCCAGCTTAAGCATTAGAGTCCCCTCGACTACGCGGCGCATGTTGTCGTAAGCCTTGACCGCTAGATTGGAAGGTGTGAGGTCAGCCTTGGTGAGCCCCAGACGGTAAGCGACCCTCATTGGGCAGACGTTGATTGCAGACCCATTATCGATTAGCACAGTCGGCACCCAATGTCCCTTGCACTTGATGGTGATGTGCAACGGGCGATTATGAGCAGTTCGTCGACAGGTAGGTCCTTTTCAGTGAAAGTGACGGAATGCTTAGAAAGCAACGGCAAGACTAAGGCAACCATGGCCTCGGGGGTGATGTCAGTTGGCACAGTAAGATGGGCTAAAGTTGCAGACAGCCTTTCTCGATGCTCCTTTGATGATGATATCAGACCCCAGACAGAAACGGCGGCAGGGATCCTATCAAGCTGTTTAAGAATAGCATCCTCTTCAGGTACCCCGCTAGGAATGGCCGGAGCGTTCTTTTGAGCAAAGGGAACGGTGAGTCTTTGATCACTGCCGAGATTGGACGAGCTCCCACCCAAAAGATTGGGCAGTTGGAAGACTCGGCCGCTCCTAGTGACATTAGCAACCTCCCACCAAGGCGATGTGTCCACAAAATCCCAGAAATCAGCAGGCACTTCCTCCAGCTTGCCTTTCCCCTTGTCGATCGATGCAACCTGGTCCGAAGCCGTAACGCATTCCAAATCGCTCATGACTAGTCCTTCCCAAAAAGCCGGATCCTGCGCAGCAGCTTCCACAAAAGGTGTCCCCGGATTGGTGACAAATGGTACATCCTAAAAGCCTCCGTCCACCAAAGCAGTGTTGACAGTCCAGATTTCATCCCCGACCTGCATGTCGACCACCCTGTCATCCTTCCACAAGTCATCCGGGAGGGGGTTCGTGTTCTGGTCGACGATCTTATCAACATCCCACAGATCATCGGGTGGCGCATTGAGGACCATGATTGAGCAGTCCTCACTTGGAGCTACCAAAGGACGTGGCTGATCCAAAGGGACGATGTTGAAGGTTGGCCCCACCACAAGGTCGTACTCATGCACAGCATCCGAAAGCGCATCAATCAAAGGCAGGAAGGCTCCCAGCCGGCGGGGCTCATCGGAAGCACCCTCCTTTTCGACGTAAAAGTCCAAGTACTGCTCATCTATGTCATTGCTAGTGTTGACTTCTCCCATGCTGAGATCCTGGAGTTCGACGGGTTATACAACATCGGGTTCCACACCCCACACGTATTCCTTGTCTTCCTCTTCGGGCAAGACCGGCTCTGGTTGGTAGAAAAGCATGAACAGCGACAGGCCATCTAACGGGTCGGCTCGCGCTGCAATCCACTCCTCCTCCCATTGGTCTAATTGCTCTTGATCGACCACGGGATTCTGAGGGAAACCCAAGTGATACTGCTCATCCCAGTCGTGAGCCAGCTCTTCCCACTCTCTTGCCTTGTCTTCCAGGTTCCACCCGACGGCTAGCATATTGACACTGACGTCCTCCGGGAAAGCCACAACAGGTTTGGGATGGAAAGTTGGGGTTATATGGTCAGTGGGGTTGAATATGGTGGAGCTAGGTTGGATTATAGTGGAGGTAAGGTTGATTTGGTTGATTTGAGGGTGGCCGTTGTGCTGTGGCATGGAGTTGGTAATCACGTTGGGCTTAGGAGGGGTAGGAATGGTTCCGCTATCCACCAAGTCTTGTATCACATGACGGAGACGATAGCAAGAGTCGGTGTAAATCTGGTGATAGGCACAGAAAGCGTTCGGGTTATGGCTAGGGGATGGATTTTGGGGCAGCGGAGTTGGATCCAGCGGTTTGAGGTGACCGGATTTGGTCAACCTTTCTAACACTTGAGAGAGCGGAGCTTCAAACTTGGTAATGTTCCGGGGTTGGTTGTGGTTTCGGGGTTTTGGAAGGGCTTGGACCTGATTGACGCAATGTGGTAGGAATCTTGAGTAGTGCTGCTACCGGCAGATGTGGCGTTCGCATAGCTGTTATTGCCGAACAAAGCAGCGCTGCTCCCTGTGTAAGCACGAGTTTTGGCTTTGGACCCCTAGGCGGAGGAGGGAGGGTCGCTACGCGGCAGAACCCCAGTTTGGAGAGCTTCTTCAATGGCAAGGCCGGATTCAAAGAAGGTGTCCCAATCGGCCCCTTGGACTAGTACCATATTCTTAGCAAAATCGGGCTGCAGATTACGGGAGATGATACGGATTTGGTCCTTCTCACTCGGCCGATCGGTCATGACAGCAGCCTTAGCCCTCCAACGCTTGATAAAGTCCACGAAAGACTCTTTCGCATTCATTTTGGTGGATTCCAACTCCCGGGTGGTCATTTTGAGTTGGGCGTTGTAGCTGTACTGGGTGAAGAAGGCCGCGCCGATGTCTTCCCACGTTCTGCGCTTGGAAACGTCGAGAGACAAGAACCACTGAAAAGCTGGGCCGGCCAAAGTCTGAGGGAACAACTGGGCCATCGCCTCCTCTTAGACCCCATGCAGTTTCATTGCACCGTGATAAGCTAGCAGGTGTGTCTTCGGGTCACCCGTCCCGTCGAACTTTGCAAAGTCGGGCATTTTGAACCTTTTCGGGAGCCGTGCATTTGAAAGGGGCAGAGACGGTCCATGTCCAACCCTCCGGCGCTGATTCTTTCGGACTTGGCAACTGACTCCTCTAGTTTGGCCATCTTGGCGATCAGGGCAGCCATTTTGGGATTCGCAGCAGGCTGTTCGACCGGAATGTCCTCCCCAGCTGGGTTTTCGCGCTCTTGCCTTTCGCCATCTATCCTTGCGGCTGGAAGCCTTTCGTTGATAAGAGCCTGCAGATTGGTCATAGCAGTATCGGCTTGGTCAGCCCTTTGCTGCATGATGGCTAAGTTGTGCTGGAGGTCGGCTAGAATTGTAGTGAGATTCGGTGGCGGAACATCTGCCATGTCTAGGATTTCTGTCTTGACTGGTTTTGGAGTTGCAGGCGGAGATGGAGAGGACGGAGGAGATTCGTGCGGAGTGGACGGCAGTGAGTCCTCCCTTGACAGAGTGCAGAGCTGTGCTTCCGTTGTGATGAGCAGAAAAACAAACCCCCAAACAGACCCTCAAACAGACCCGACGGACGTTCCCAAGCAGGTTTGGCTCTTGATTTCGAAGCTCCCCATGGCTCGGCTAAACAGCAAAATAGATGGGCTCAATGACAGCCTGCAACAGTTTATTTTGAAAAGAATTGAAAGAAATGGGCATGCTAACGTCGTCGGTGTCCTCCTAGACTCTAACACTAGAGGGAGTCCAACTCATGCTATTTAGGACGCTGCCATAGAATCCTCGGATTTCTTTTCGACGGTGTATCCTTGTTTTGGGTCGATGGACACTGAAGGATGTCAAGACAATCTAAGCCTTTTGACTGCTCCTTTCTCAAAGTTTCAACTTTGGAGGTCGGAACAACTTGGTGCAGATGGCGTGATACCATAACCGAGGTGGCGTAAGCAGCACTATGCCGGAGCCTTGATGGTGTAAGTGATTAGCACTTTAACCTGGATGGTGTGGGTATCATGACATTCTCTTCGTTATTCCTGATTTTCTATTTGAAACTTCGACTAGGTTTAGACAAGAGACTTAAACAGCCTTGATTTCCAAAAGTCTCGCTGACCCAAGGATTTTGGAAATTGATAACGCGCAACATCGAGATGCACGACTCTTCATCGGTCCATGGTAGGGTCCTAACAGTCACGAGACGAACTCGAGACAGACCTAAAAAAGCCGCTCTAACATGCTCCTACGCAAATCGGGATGTATGTATGTATAGGCATGCGATAAGGAAAGCAGTAACACATAGACAGTTTATAGGGGTTAGATGCAAGTAATCCTACCCTGCAGGTTCCTGTCTTAGGTTGAAAGGTTCTAGTGCATTGTACGCATGTAGAGGCCGGTTTTGGCTTGAAGGGGGGTTCCTCTGACTAAAGCCGCGGTATACCTCCCACTGCAATGCGTGCAGCAAAGCAATGGTCGAACGATATTACGACTCATCATCGTCCAAGGTTGTTGGGCATTCGAGGACCCCGGGGTCCAGTAAACTGTGCCGGTTACCCAAAACACCTTAACGGGGCTTTATCCAACATCGATGCAAATGGAGAAGTGCCGAAGAATGATAAAATGAGAGAGAAACGCAAGGTTTTGAAAATGCCTTTTGAAGCTTGGCTCACTTTCATTAATCAATACTTGGAGAGAACTACACAAGCGAACAATAGTAAAAGCCCTAGTTCGGATTGGTCAGATGCTGAGATCCTGTTACATTACCATTCCGTTCTTTAGTAGCGCGAAGCGTACTGTTTTGACAAGCTTTTGAAAACTGTTCTTTTATGTATTAATCGCCAAATACTAATTAATGCAATCCTCCCCAGCAGAGTCGCCACTGTGGGCACACGCCCCAAAAATCGTCGGATTTTGGTTTGTAAAATTTGTTTAGGGGCGGCCCTCTTGGAAAATAGCGCGGCAAAACGCTTCGATTTAGAGTCGCCACTCGGGTTTTTGCGGTGAGGCACCCAAGGAACCGAACTCGAGAACGTTTTGCTACGTTTTGCTTTGATTTGAAAAAGGTTTGATTTGATTTGAAGAGGCGCAGACTGGTCCGTCGTCACCTTCGATATCTGAGGTTCGGGAGCCAGGTTACGAGAGGGGAAGGGTTTTATGGCACCCCTCTCGCCCAATCCGGAGATCAGTCTCTACTCGGGCATTTTGTAAAACGTTTGCATTTTTCTCTCATTTGATCATTTTTAGCCAATTAGGGCGGGGGAGCAATTAATGGGGGTTAAAAACTGTAACAAGTTGTAGTTTATATGACAAAAATGTTTATGGATGATGATTTGCTTGAATTGAATTAACGTAAGAATATAGATTGAGAACAAGCACTGTAAACAGTTTCACCAGGATGATGTATGCTGCTTTTCGGACACGTGAGCAGGCAGCATGCTAGCACGCAATGGCCGAGCCACTGCACGCCACCAAACCCTGCGCACGCCACCTCAAAGCTGGCGTACACTACCCTGTTGATTTCTTACAGCTCTTACTCCCAACCCTCTGGGCTCTGGAATGGACTAGTGCACACTTAGGACAAACCACGCAGTTGATAAAATAGCTTAAGCAAACATACAGACATGAGAAATGGCTTAGAGCCACGAAAATAGCAAGGCAGTCCGCATAAACAGAGTGGGGAGGAATAAGAGGCCAGGATTGAACTGTGATGTAAGGGCCAGGCACTGGTCTTTGACAAACACATCGTACGCCACCCCATGGGGACCGTACGCCAGGCTTGCATGCTAACCAGTGTTTGGCTTTACATCATCTGGATTCTGGAACATGACCAGAAATACCCCAGAAGCCTTATAAAGCAAAAAGATACAGGTATTGAATGCTACAGTTTGAACAACTCTAATGTACAGAAAGCAGTAAACTGGTTATTAGCATGCTCAAGGTGATGACAGAAAAGAAATAAGCCATAAATGGACACTTCATGATCCCCACGCCAGCAGTGCACATACAACCAAAGGTGGCGTACGGCTTAGTGAAGCTGGCGTGCGCCATGGTTTGTCCTCTACGACTGATTTATTTTTCCAGAGAAGGGCCTGGACTAGTATCAGTTACCAGCCAGGACCTTTCTGGTTCCCCTCAGGAATTGAAAACAGAAAGCAACACAAAGGTGGTATACCTTTGGTGCAAAAGATGGAAAGGTGGTTGTGAGCTTTGGGGGTTGAAGATGGAGGCTTGTGTGGCAACTGGACAGTAATGTGGGTGTGAGGTACTCCTCCTCCTCTTACTCTTTCAATGGAGAAGGGAGAACAAGAGAAAGAAGAGAGAGAGCTTAGGCTATTGAATGTGGTTAACCCCTTGCAAATGAATGCAGGGGGGGTATTTATGGTGGAAAGAGGGACTGAGAGGAGGGCAGTCAGCTGGGGTTAGGGGGTTTGGTTAGGTTAGAGGGAGCCTCCCATGCATTTAATGCATGGGACATGCCTTGATGGGGTGTGTAGGAGAGAGAGGGGGACGGCCCTGCAGAAAATAATAATCAGGAGGCTCTGCAGTGTACTCTGGTAGTTACAAAGTCTCGAGCACGTGACAGAAAAGCGATGATTTGACCGGCCTTGACCATGCGTACGCCACCTTCATCCTACCGTGCACCAGGTCAAACTGAGTCAACGGTCGATGTCCGACACGTGGCAATTTCCTGGCGCACGCCAAGTAGGAGCTGGCGTAAGCTAGGTTCGGTTTTGATGAGGCTTATCTGGCTCTAGCTTTGAAGGGTTTGAAGGGACTTGAGATGGTTTGAAAGAGGAGGGTCCAACACTCAAAGCTCACGACCTTCCATCGACCTCGGAGAGTTTTCGACCGTTTATCATCATAGGGGTAACAAAGAGACCCCAAACGTGCTGATCTAGATAGTCCAGAATAGGGTGTCTGCAACTCTCAGGGTCTCGAGAGGAGGAGGGACCATACGGGCCTTTGCCCTTGGCCTTCCTAGCAGGCATTTTGACACGGGGAGCCATTTTTTTTCGGATTCTTGATGCTAGGGTTTGGAAATTTCGGATTAGGGTGAGTGGGGTTGAAATTGATGGGTGGAAAGAGGTCTATAGTGGTTGAAATGGCAAATTTATGGAGGTTTAAGGGATTTTAGTGGTGGAGAGAGACGAAAACCGCGAGGAGAGAGAGAAAATTCAATTTACCTCCGATTGGGCGATTTGGATGCAAGAACCCACGAACGAAAGCTTGCAACACAGAGAGGTGTTAATTTGGTGGGGAATCCGTGGAAGAATCATAGGATTTGGTGGAGGATTGAGGGTTTTTGGGTTGTTTCTGGGTGGGAGTTCAAAAGGTTTAGGTGGTTATGGGGTTGAAGAGAGAGAAAGGGGAAAGGGAAATTAAAAGGTCGGGAACAAAACCGCCTGAAAAAGGCCGGATTTACCATCGGTATCGATACGGCAATTTTATCCGTATCGATACAACGTTGAAATGGCCAGAATTAATCTTTTTGTTTCCTTATGGTATCGATACGGCTTTTGTGCCCGTATCGATACAATGTTGAAATGGCCAGAATTTCCTTTTGGTTCTCCCTTTTTCCCTGATACTAGCCCCGATTGCTGCAAACACAACAGATATGTTGCCTGGAACCTCAAGAGCCCGATGTTTTCCCTTTTTAGCGCAAAACCAAGAACAAACAACCACCTATCATCCGGTTTCCTAAGGATACGAGTGCAACACGGACTTGGCTTTATTTTTTTAGGAACGAAGAGACACATATATGGGTAGATCATAGAACAATGCCTTGTATCACATCCTAAGCGCGCCATAAATTCCAAATTGATTTAACCTAGACAACAAACATATCTAGGCATGACAAGAGATTATCTACCTACTTACGAAAGGAAAACAAAAACGGGATATGGGCAAAACTTGACCAAACATACTCAAACGTCGTGAATTCCACCTTAGTCCATTCATGCAAGTTGCGATAAACAAAATTTGCGTAAACGAACTCTTGCCAAAAACAAAACATGAGCATGTGCCAAGATATTTTAATCCACTAATTTTGTAATAACGGAAGGATTGCAGCCTAAAAACGAAAAAAATTTACCGAGAAAGAAAACAAAGAAACAAAAAATATAGCGTAACTATATCCCTCCCCCCAACTTAAAATATGCTATGCCCTCATAGTATGGATAACAACAGTAAGGGAAAAGGGAACAAAAGATCGTACCGACGGGGGAATGTCAACCCCCTTATACCTCGACCAAGTTGGAGGCTTTTGCGTCACCGGTTCTTTTCGTTATCCGAACGGCTTCCAAGGTCAACTCCTTCGACTCGCCCAACGGAACCACAACTAGTCACACAGGATCATGGCCAAAGCTTTATTGGACTAACAACCGCGACACGTAATCGCACCCATGCTTAGGGCTCCTGAATGCCGCAATCACTCCGACTTTAGATCCAATCCACCAAGGCTGATGTGGTAGCACGTACACCCTGTAAAAGACTTAAGCCCGAACTACCTACTAAGAGCCAAATGACATTAGAACTGCCCGGCTCGTATTATCCGAGCGCCAACAAACATGGAAACAAAAGCAAAACAACAAAAACACCAACCGATTTTCACGCAATCTTAAGAGTCATACTTTTCTTCCCGCATCCTACCAAGTAGGCAGAACGCGGGTGGCTATACTAGATCGTCAAATTTGTTACATCACGCCCGAAGTAAAATTCACTGCTTGACCTCGCCAAGCAATTATGCCCAGCGTTCCCTATGATCGAAACAAAGTGAGACAAAGCAGAGCCTAGCGCCATAGCACGGGAATACTAAGTCTCACCCAAAGACCTAAATTGCTCCCGATAGGGACTTATCTGGTGAGCACGGATCATTAACGGCAAACTACTACAAAGAAGGACTAATAAAAGCCCAATACGATGATGCATTGGTGAAATCTTATGATTGGAAAAACCCAAAACAATCAAAACACGTAAATATGTACAAGAACAAAACATTGCCCTTACTAACCGGAGCTAGGCACACAATCCTTTTTTTAGTAGCGGCATGCAAAGCTACATATACCCAAGTCAATGGTGGGTACCCCCTACCCGGGAGCCAGGTCCGACAAACAGTTAAGTTCAGCGGTTACGCTTTCGCTCCCCGTACAAATGAAAGTAACACACACTACGCCGACGGGCCATCCGTGTAAACGGGATCGGCCAAAACCTCATCGGGCTCGCCAACTTCAAAGCTACCGAGGAAAGGCTTAAGCCTTTGACCATTAACTTTGAAAGAGGAACCGTTGCTCATGCTTTCGACTTCGATTGCCCCGTGAGGGAAAACAGTTTTGACAACATAAGGCCCGGCCCAACGCGAGCGCAACTTACCGGGATGCAAATGCAACCGAGAATTATACAGTAACACTTTTTGACCGGGCTCAAAGTTTTTAATCACAATTTTATGATCATGCTTGGCTTTGAGTTTAGATTTGTAAGCGCTAGAATGGTTGTAAGCATTGTACCTCAACTCCTCGATTTCCGTCAATTGGAGCTTGCCGCGGGCACCGTCTTTGGCCATGTTGAAATTTAGCTTCTTGATGGCCCAATATGCTTTATGCTCAAGCTCTACCAGCAAATGGCACGCCTTCCTGTAGACAAGCTGATACGGCGACATCCCCAGAATTGTCTTATACGCAGTACGATAAGCCCACAAAGCATCGATCAAACGAGTTGACCAATCTTTGCGGGTGGGATTAACCGTCTTCTCAAAGATATGCTTAATCTCCCGATTTGCCAATTCCGCTTGGCCGTTCGTTTGCGGGTGATAGGCCATTGAGACTTTGTGAATGATGGCATACTTCCGCATGAGGGCCGTACGGGATCGGTTACAGAAGTGGGACCCTTGGTCACTAATGATAGCCCTTGGCATGCCAAACCGCTCCAAGATGTACTCACGAAGAAATTCAACTACCACTTGGGCATCATTGGTACGAGTGGGAATTGCCTCTACCCATTTGGAAACATAGTCAACGGCCAACAAAATGTAAAGGTAGCCAAAAGATGTAGGAAACGGCCCCATGAAGTCGATTCCCGAGCAATCGAACACTTCAATGATCAAGATGGGCGTAAGCGGCATCTCATTCCGGCGCGTCACACACCCCAAAAGTTGGCACCGAGCACAACCCCGGTAGAAAGCAAACGTATCCTTGTACAATTGTGGCCAGTAAAAACCGCACTGCAAAATCTTGGCGGCGGTCTTTTTGAAGGAGAAATGGCCGCCACAGGCCTCTGTATGGCAAAATTTAATAACACTCTGCTACTCCGAATCAGGCACACAACGGCGAACAAGTTGCTCGGCGCAATACTTAAACAAATATGGGTCGTCATAGGAAAACCATTTCACCTTCGCTAAAAATCGACGCTGCTCGTGCAAATTCCAATTGGCAGGCATCAGACCGGTAACCAAGTAATTCACAATGTCTGCATACCATGGAGCCGTGGAGATTCCAAATAACTGCTCGTCGGGAAAAGAGTCACCGATAGGAATGTGCGATGTATGATCTTCGAATTCTAACCGGGATAAGTGATTGGCCACCACATTCTCTACACCCTTCTTGTCCTTCATAGTGAGGTCAAACTCTTGTAGGAGCAAAATCCACCGAATCAATCTCACCTTGGCATCTTGCTTCGTGAAAAGGTACTTGAGAGCGGAATGATCGGTGTACGCGATGATAGGAGCTCCAACGAGATAACACCGAAACTTGTCCAACGCAAAAACTATGGCAAGCAACTCCTTCTTGGTAGTCGAATAGTTCATTTGGGCCTCGTTGAGCGTCTTGCTCGCATAATAAATGACATAGGGCTCTTTTCCTTTTCGTTGGCCCAGAACGGCCCCGACGGCATAATCACTGGCATCGCACATCAGCTCGAAGGGCAATTCCCAATCTGGAGATCGCACAATAGGTGTAGAAGTCAGACTTGACTTTAACTTGGCGAAAGCAGCCTCGCAAGCCGGTGTCCACTCCAATGGCACATCCTTGGCAAGCAAATGACACAAAGGCCTGGCGATAGCACTAAAATCCTTTATGAACCGCCGATAGGATCCGGCATGCCCCAAGAAAGATCGGATATCCTTTAAACACTTGAGAGTTGGGAGATTTCCAATCAAGTCAATTTTGGCCCGATCCACCTCTATGCCTTTCGAAGAAACAATGTGGCCAACTACAATGCCTTCGGTCACCATAAAGTGGCACTTCTCCCAATTGAACACTAAGTTCTTTTCCTTGCACCGGGCTAAAACGAGCTCCAGATTGGTAAGACAAGCCTCAAAAGAATCACCGAAAACAAAAAAGTCGTCCATGAAAACCTCCATTATCTTCTCCACCATATCGCTGAACAGACCCATAATACATCTCAAAAAAGTACCGGGGGCGTTGCATAGCCCGAACGGCAAATGACGATACACGAAGGTCCCGAATGGGCACGTGAATGTATTCTTTTGCTGGTCTTCCACTGCCACCTCAATCTGATTATATCCGGAGTAACCATCCAGAAAGCAATAAAACTTGTGGCCCGCCACCCTTTCCAAGATTTGATCGATAAACGGAAGAGGGAAATGGTCTTTTCTCGTGCTTGCATTCAATTTTCGGTAATCAATGCACACCCGCCAACCGGTTTGAACACGGGTTGGGATGAGCTCATCTTTGTCATTTCTTACCACAGTCACCCTGGACTTCTTTGGAACCACTTGAATCGGGCTCACCCACTTGGAATCTGCTATTGGATAGATAATGCCAACGTCCAACAATTTAAGCACCTCCGCTCGCATGACATCCTTCATAATCGGATTCAATCGCCGTTGAGGTTGGTGCGAAGGCTTGATGTCATCTTCAAGATAGATGTGGTGGGAGCAGAGGGAAGCATCAATGCCTTTAATATCGGCTATAGACCATCCGATGGCCTTTGGATACTTCCGTAGCTTAGCTAGCAATCGCAACTCTTGGGTTTCAGTGAGGGCGGAGGAGATCACCACGGGGTATGTTTGGCCTTCGCCAAGATAGGCATACTTGAGCATATCCGGTAGTGGCTTAAGTTCGAGTATTGGGGGTTCGACACTAGACGGGATGGCGCGCTTCTCAATAGGAGGTAGCTCCTTGAATTTTGGAACCCATGGATTTATACCGTAAACCTCCTCTTCATCTAGCAAAGAACACAAATACGATACCTCAGGAGCATCAAGAAATTCGGCCTCAGAGGAAGTAAGTGCTAACTCCAACTCATCCTTGCAAATAAACTCATTGACATGGTCCTGGACAAGTGAGTCAATCATGCTAACTCCACATACGTCATCGTCATCCCCCAATTGGCTACCGCTATGGAACATGTTGACTTGCATCTTCATGTTACCAAAGCTCATATTAAGACGGCCATCTCGGCAATGAATCACAGCATCTAATGTTGCCAAAAACGGCCGGCCAAGAATAATTGGAACGGATGATTGAGCCGTCGGCACGGGACATGTATCTAACACCACAAAGTCAACTGGATAAACGAATTGGTCAACTTGAACGAGCACGTCTTCGACCATTCCTTTCGGCACTCGGATACTCCGATCCGCCAATTGCAAAGTCACCCGAGTCGGCTTCATCTCCCTCAACCCGAGTTGTTCATAAACGAAGAACGGTAAGAGATTCACGCTTGCACCCAAATCGAGAAGAGCTTTCTCAACAACCTTACCCCCAATAGTGATGGATATCGTAGGACACCCCGGATCATTATACTTGGGCGGAAGGGTTGACTGGAAGAGTGAGCTCACTTGTTCGGTTAAAAACACCTTCTTCTGCACTTGGAGTTGCCTTTTGTGAGTGCATAAATCCTTCAAGAATTTGGCGTACGATGGAATCTGTTTAATAGCATTGAGCAAGGGAAGGTCAACCGACACTTTTTTGAGCATTTCATAGATATCCGTATTCAGATTGGGCTTGGCCGGCATCCTTAGCTGGTTGGGATATGGAGCGGGGACAGTGAAAGCTGGTGGGACTTTGCTTTCCTTGGCCTTTCCTTTTTCTTTGGCAGTAGGAGCTTGCTTGGGAGATTCTCCATCAGAAAAGGTCGGCTGGGATGGTGCCTGAAAGGGTAGCAAGATTGGCGCGACCGGCGGCTCCACTTGAGCATTATCAACCGTCTTCCCACTTCTCAATGATATTATAGCTTTTGCTTGCTCGGGGAAAGTCACCGAAGAGCTTTGCGCAAAGTGCTGGCCTTGAGGGTTTGGTTGAGGTTGAGTAGGTAGTTTGCCTTTCTCCTGTTGCAGTACACCGATAGCCATTGTTAATTTACCCACTTGATTACAGATGTCGTTCATAGCTTGAGCAGTTTGCTCGTTGGTGGTAGTTTGCATTTGACAAAACGCATTCAGAATATCCTCCAAGGAACGACGAGGAGGTGGTGCTGGATGTTGCTGAAATTGGTTTTGCCCTTGAAATTGGCCTGGTGGTATGAATCCTGGCGGGCCTTGAATTGTAAGAAAACGGGGTGGACCTTGAAGTTGAGGTTACCTCCAATTCTGGTTCTGAAAGGGAGGTAGAGCTTGAGAAGCTGACGAATTTCCCATTTCATTTTGATTACTCCAACGAAAAGCCGGATTAGACCGCAATCCCGGATTATAAGTGTTGGAATATGGATCCCATCGTTGATTCAATGCACATACTTCTTCAGGTAGTTGATTATAGTGCTGTCGGAGAGTAGGGATGGTATGACAATTGTCGGTCGAATGACCAATTGTCTCGCAAATAGCACATACCTCCTCTACTTGCCGAACCTCCTTTACTTCCTTCACCTAGGCTGAGTCTAATTTCATTTTATCCAACTTCAGGGATAGCTCATCCAACCTTGTCTCAAGTTCATTATGCTCGCTCAATGAAAACTTGCCAGAACCTCCCGGACCTTGATTTCTCATTGCTTGCTCGCCCGGATCAATATACTGCCAAGTTTGGGCCCTTTCTGCCAAGGCGTCTAAGAATTCCCAAGCGGCATCGGGGTCTTTCCCCATGAAATCTCCACTCCCCATAGTATCGAGAAGCTGCTTAGAATCCCGATCACAACCCAAGTAGAAGTAGTTGATCACTTGGTACATGGAAAAATTATGATGTGGCACAGCTGCAAGCAAATCCTTATACCGCTCCCACAACTTGTAAAAGACCTCCCCCTCCTTCTGCTTAAAGTTCTGAATTTGGTCCATGAGAAGTTTAGTTTGGCTGACGGGAAAGAACTTTGTGGTAAACATGTCTTGCACTTCCCCCCATGTGAGCAAAGATCGGGGCTTCAAAGAATGGAACCACTGCTTAGCCTTATCTTTGAGCTAAAAGGGGAATAACTTCAAGCGAGCCTGATCTAGCTGTCCCGGCCAGGTCACGAAGGTGTTAACAATAGTTTCGAATTCCCGAATGTGAGCATAAGGATCCTCCAAATCACGCCCCCGAAACTCTGGTATGACCCGATGATACTCTGGCTTGAAAGCAAACGCATTGGCGGCAGTGCAAGTGGGAATGGCTATGGGGGAGACATGTGGACCTCTTTCTGGTGTTAAATAATCACGCAAGGTACGGGCTGCCGGTTGATCTGCCATTGGCCTTAATGGAGGTGATAACTCACATGATGCCGATCGATGTAGTCGATTCGATAAAGGGCTACGATAAATATAGAGCATACAACCTGCACAATCCAATTAAGCAGACTAAAGGGGCTATGCCGTCGCCTCATTCACAAACAGTCTTGTGGGGTTATGCCACCACCACGGCTAAATAGATATGCAATAAAATAATGAAAAGGTAAATGATGCTCAATTTAGCTTCGTTAAACCTCAAGTCGAATTGGTGGCACAGTTAGAGGTATCCGCTAAGTTGAGTTTAACGTACACAAAAAGAAAATAAACGGAGTACTTACAAGGGTTTGTCGATCCTCCAAATAAGCTATATAAAGAAATCCCCGGCAACGGCGCCAAAAATGCTTAGCCTCCGAACCTCGCCTTCGAATAAGGTTGAGACACCCCAAGCGTTGGGCTAGGTAGTCGATAGCATAATAACCGAAAAGTCCGGGATCGTACCCACAGAGAATCGAAATATAGCTAGTTTGGATTGTAGGTTAAAATGGTAGAATGCAGCGTTCAAGACGGCCAACTTGGTGATGCTTTGAAAAGATGAAAATTGCCAAGGCAAAAGACTAGAAAAATGCTTAATTGACTTAAAGAGGCAAGTCTAAGGATCTTTTAACCCTTGACAAAGGATGTTACCGGTTCTCAATATAACTCGGGCGAGAGTCACGACCGCGTGCTCACGCCCGGAGAATTTAACTTTAAAGACTACGTTTCAAGAAAGATGTGATTTAACGGAGGTGAACCAACTTGTTTGACAAATTTATCGAAAACATAGGAGGCCACGAGCCCTTGGTGAGCCATTTGCCAAGACCGCTTGACAAATGCCTTACCGAGTAGTTAACACCCCTTGCTTAGACCAAAAATGCAAGTTAAGCTCTATTCCGTAAATCATGCTTTTAAGCCCGAGGATTCGAAAACCAAATAACTACCTAAGTCCTTGGAAAAGATTATCCCAAGACTTAGCCAAACGACTACTCATGCATATTTAAAGCATAAACGAAAGCATAAAAACAAGACATGAATTCTAACCAATAAAAACGAAAATAAACTTGATTTTATAAAGGATCTAGTCTGCAGCTACAACATTAATAAACGAACTAAACTTACTTGAGTTCTTTAAGGAAATAACTTGAAAAACTTGAAGACATTAATGGAGTTCTAAAAGACTTAAAGTGATATATGACAAAAAAAAGAGAGATATAGATGATAGAGGGACGGGGGTATTTATACAAGGTGACCTCCTCTCTCATCTAAAAAATCCGGAAAATATCCCAAAAGTAGCAACTAACCCAAAAGTAGCAAGTCCAAAAAGTAGAAAATATCTACAGAAAACTGCCTGTATCGATACATCCATTTTGCTTGTATCGATACAACGTCTCTACGGAAAAAAACCAAACTCTCTGTTTCCTTCTGGTATTGATACGCCTTTTATGCCCGTATCGATACCGCCTGCTTATCCCCTGCATCTCAGGCTATGGCCTTGGCTTGACAACCAACAGCCTCTCAGCTCACCCGACACCGCACGCCTTCGCTCTTGGGTCGCCTTGGCACAAGTTCCACTGGGCGTGAATACTTGCACTCACTTGGGGATTGGATTGCCATCATAATACGTCATTTTAACAACGTTTTTACCTGAAATACTAAACAAACCACCTCACGCGCAACATTTAATAGAAATGACAAAAAGAACATAAAAATGCTACTAAAACAAGGACCTAAAACACCACGATTGGACAATCTTGGGTGTTTATCAATGCGCTGGAGGTGTGGTGGTCAATCACATATTCATCGAGGAAACTTCCCACGTGTTGGTTAATGAATGGGGTTCCATTATCCGATAAAATCACCTTGGGTATGCCGAACCTGCAAATGATGTTTTCCTTGATGAACAATGCCACCGCGTCCCTCGTGGCCTTCTTCAATGGGGTCGCTTCGACCCACTTGGTACAAATCTTTGTAGCCGCGAGGATTCATCTATTCTTCTGCGAGGATGGCCTGATCGGCCCTATCAAATCCATGGCCCACGTATGGAAGGGATATGGGGCGCAGATGGAGTGTAATTCTACCAAAGGAGTGCGGACTAAGTTACCAAACTATTGGCACGCTTGACACATCCGTACATGTTGCCTAGCGTCGTTTTCCATGGTAGGCCAGAAATATCCCAGATGGACCAGCTGCTCATGGAGCTTTCTCCATCCCTGATGCTCAATTCCATGGGTACTTCGCAAAACTTCCTTCGCTTCTTCTTTGTTTATGCACCTTTGTGGCGTCCCATCGAGGGTTCTTCTGAATAGCATCCCTTTTTCCAGGAAGAAGCGTCGGGCTCCGCGGACAACCCTTGCAGATTCGGTCCGCTCCAGAGGTAAGGACCCCTCCCGTAAGTAGTCAATGTAAACTTGTCTCTAATCTACCTCCTGATTGTTGGTGTTCACCATTAAGCAGTCCGGTTTGGCCACATATATGGAGCACCATGTGCAATTCTTCGCGATTAAATCCTCATCTTTCTTCATGCTAGGCCAGTAATAACCCTGCCTTTGAATCCTCTTGCACAGAGCTATCTCGTTATTCACACAGTTGTCGTCATGAATCTGATTTAAAACTTCTTCTGCCTCACTTGTGTCAACACACCGCGCGAGCCATCCCTGCGAGGCGCGATGGTAGAGCTCTCCGCACAGGATCACAAAGCATGAAAGTTCCACGGTGGGCAGGTGCCCCATAACGGTTGTCAGTTGTATCTTGATGGCTCCGCGCCAATCCTCCGTTGGCTCTGAAAAAAGTTCGATAGGGCGGAGGGCTCGAACACCTTCACGATTTCTATACAAGCCCTTTCTTCTTCAAATTTTGTGTTTGCCTCCAGCGTTGCAAGGGCGTTCGGGAAACGATTTTTCGACCTGGGCTTATGCACGATGCTGACACTTTCAAAGGACTTTATCAGTTTATACACTGTTGTCTGATATGGGGCCAATGTTGGTTCCTTCAATGCCTAGACCCCTTCTGCTTGTAGGATTACCAATTTTGAATCTCCCGCTATCTTCAGGTGCTTGATCTCCCTTTCTCTTGCTGCTAACAGACCCATGATCAATGCCTCGTATTCTGCCTCATTGTTGGAACAGGGGAAGCTTAACTTGTAAGCAAATGGAATTTCTCCCCTTCCTTGTTTCGCAACACTATTGCCGCACCTCCTGTTCCATTTCCCGCGGCCCCATCGAAGCTGAGCGTCCAGTGCGGATGGTCTGCGCTGGCCGCAAGAGCTTTGAAACCTTCTCTAGGTAAAGATTTTTCCAGTGGTTTGCAGTGGCCGCTTGGGAACTGGGCCAATAGGTCCGCTAAGGCTTGGCACTTAATGGCTTTTGGTGAAGCGCAAGAAATGTTGAACTCTACAAGTGCCAATAACCATCATGCAACCCGCCCTGTGAGCGCGGGTCTGGACAAGAGATATCTGACTGGGTCACATTTGGTGATGATCCGTATGGGAAAGGATAGGAAATAATGTCTGAGTTTCTACATGGTGAAGACGAGGGCTAGGCAGTGTCGCTCAATAGCTGTGTATCGCTCTTCCGCTCTCTGGACCTTCCTACTGATGTAGTACATTGGGCACTCTATTCCGTCTGCCTCTTGCACCAGCAGGGCCCCGATGGATCTCGGGGTGGAGGTGAGGTAGAGTATTAACGGATTTCCCTGTACTTGAGCTACCATCATCTCGGGAGAAATCAAGGCCGCCTTGATTCGCTGGAAGGCCTGTTGATTTTCCTCCTGCCATTCAAACCTTGTGCGTTCTTTCAATAAGTCCGAGAAAGGGGCTGCGATCTCTGCCAGTGCGGGAATGAAACGTCGTAGGTAGGATACTTTCCCTAAGAACCGCTTGAGCATTTTGTGGGAATGCAGCGCGGGCATTTCCGCGATGGACTTGATCTTGGCCCCATCTGCGTCGATTCCGTGGCGATGTATGAAAAAGCCTAAAAAATTTCCCGCGGTTACACCGAATGCGCATTTGAGGGGGTTCATTTTGAGGTTGAACTTTCTGCACCGAGCGAACACGGTAGCTAGGTCCGCGAGGTGGTCCTTTTGTTCTTTTGACTTCACTACGAGGTCGTCCACATAATCCTCCACTATTTTGTGCATCAGGTCGTGGAAGATTGCTGTCATAACGCGCTGGTATGCTGCCCCCGTGTTTTTGAGTCCGAAAGGCATCACAACGTAATAGAAGTTTCCTAGTGGGGTGCGAAAGGCCGTTTTTTCGCATCTTTTGGAGCCATTTTGATTTGATTGTACCTGCTGAATCCATCCATGAACGAAAACATCTGGTGACCAGAAGTCACATCTACGAGTGTATCAATGTGTGGGAGCGGGAACTCGTCCTTCGGGCATGCCTTATTTAGGTCGCGAAAATCTACACATACCCGAATTTGCCCATTTTTCTTCTTAACAGGGACGATATTTGCGAGCCACTCGGGGTATTGGATTGGGCAAATGAACCCTACCTTCCGCAACTTTTCGATTTCTTCTTGGATCTATTTTTCCAAATCAAGGTGATACTTCCGCTGAGATTGCTTCGCTTGCTTGGAATTGGGGAAAACATCCAGATGATAGGCCACCAGTTGAGGGTCCAAGCCTCGCATTTCTTCATAGTATCATGCGAAGACATCGGCATTATCGCACAGTAATTGAATTAGTTTCGTGCGGAACTATCGACTCAATTTTTTGCTTATGAATACCAACCTCCTTCTACCCACTCCATCGTTTAGATCGACTTCTTCCATGTCCTCCAGCTGTGGCTTAGGTTGGTCTTGCATGCACTCCGGAGCGGGTTCTAGTTTTTGAATAACTTCTTCTTCCGTCGGGGCCAACGGCTTCTTCATCGACCGCTGCCCTGGTGGACCGTCATAAGTGGTACTTAGTTTTGCCTCCCTCCTTTATCTTAATGATTTTCTGGGGGCCACGGATTCCAACGTAGATGGGCTTCCTCCTGCTCCTTCGTGCTTGATATCCCAGATATCTTCCCATATTGGGATCTTGACATTGCGTGGTCTTGCTGTTATGGCCTGGGACACGTCGCCCAATTCCGAGAAGTAGACGGCATCTGAACGATGAGCTTCATGCATATCAAACGGGCTTTCTGAAGCGCGGATGGTAACCTTCTTTCTTTTCGGCCCAAATTCCATTCAAACATTGGTGATAACTGGACGGTACGACTGCGTACTTATGCATCCAACTTCATCCGAGGATGATGTGATAATTTGGGTCAGCATCAATCAGATGGAATTTAGTGGCGGAGCGGATTGCCCCCACCTCCAAATCAACTACGACATACCCCAGGGATCGCTTTCTATCACCTCCAAAGCCCGTAATAGTGATTGGTGAGTCTACTATTCGATTATCTCGGATTCCCAACCGGCGGAACGTCGGAATGGGCATGAGGTTGATGGAGGCTCCGCCATCAAGAAATGTTCTTTTTAGCTCTGTCCTGTTGACACGGGAAAGTGACGTACAGCAGGCGGTTGTGAGAGTGCGGTATCTTTCGGTCGACATCCGAGAAGGTGACGGAATTGGACTCATCACGGATCATCCACGGGAGGGACCCTTCCACGGACATACAGGACTCTTGGTGAACCTCCACGATGCTGATAATCGCTTTGGTTTTCTCCAATCTCACCACAGGGGTAAAACCAAACCCATCAAGGAATGCACGGAACTTCATGCTATTTTGTAGGCTTTTTGCTGAATTGTTGGGATCCGGTACAACTGAGGGAGTCGTGCCGTCCTTACTCTCGCCGACAATCTCGTGGCAAGAGACCATGTAAGCCAACCCTTCCTCTTCTTCGTCTAAGTAATAATGGTTACTTGTGCCACCCTCCATCTCGCACATGAACGGGTAGCATTCCGCCATATTGACCTCGCCATTATTGTTACCGTGAGCCGGATATGGTTCTATGCGGATGTCGTGGCGCCCTATCCGCAGTTCATTGGCGTTTTGTTTTCTCTTGAAGAGCCTTTTGAGGGACCAACAACAGCTAGTCGGGTGTTTGGTGTGTCTGTGGTACATGCAGTACCGCGGGTTCTCCCGATCTTCCCGCGTTGGCTCGTACTCCACTGGGGGAAGCTCCAATTCGTCGTCTGCCACCCATTCGTTAACTAAGGTGTGGACTTCTTCCATGGTGCATGGGTAGTCCAGTGCTGGTCCGGACTCGCGCTCCCTTCGCTTCCTTCTGTCACCAGCCTGTTGTCCTCGCAGGGCTTCCGCGATGGCCACTGCGTCGACCTCGAATTTACCCTTCCAGCTATCCATCTTAAGCGGCTTGACCATGTGGCAGATGTTGTACGCGGTTTCCAGCAGAGCGAAGAAAGTTTGCAATTTCAAGTTTACGAGTAACATCTTAAACTCATCCATCATTCCCCCGATACAGATCTTGACAAGCTGAGCCCCTTTGACTAACTTAGTACAGTCGACTGAGCGATCTTGAAATCGTTTAATGTAATCCACCACATCTTCTCCGCTGACTGAATTTCCTTCGTCAGGCTAATCAATGTGACCTTCTCGCGGACTTGGAAAAATTTAGCGTAGAAGCTGTTCACCATTTCTTCCCAAGTGGCTATCGAATAAGGTTCGAGATTGACGTACCATGTGTATGCTCGGGAAGTAAGGGACTTAGAAAACTCACGGAGACGCAAGTTGGAGTCCGACGTATGGGCCCCAAGGGATTCGATAAAACGAACCATGTGCTCCTGTGCGCTGCCCTCCTTGCCATAAAACTTTACGAACTTTGGTGGGGTGTACCCGTTCGGGTAGGGTAACAATAAGACTGCGACCGGATAAGGAGGATGAATGTATGGGCTTGGTAGGGAGGGTAAAACTATTGTTGCCTTTTCTTTGGTGAGGAGAGCTTGCACATCGGCTAAAGTGATGAATTGCCCAGTGGAAGGGGTGGTGCTGGTTTGGGCCACAGCCAACTCCTTCTGGTTTGTTTCACTGGCCCTTTGCCGGGCCAACAAAGCCTGTACTTCCGCCATTGTGATGTAAGGCCCCAACGGGGGTAGACCCACTCCATCCGTGATGGGCTCCTTTCTGCGAGCTTTAACGGAGTTTGCTACAATTCCTCCGATAAGAACCCCGCACAGAAGGTGCGGGACGGCTAAAGGGATTTGAGGCTGTAGGTGCTGTGCTGTCTGATTGTTGCTTCAGCCAGCAGGGTTCTGCGGCAGCTCTTCACCCTGGCTAGCTGCGACTCGTGGGAGAGCCGCCAAAATGAGTTCCGTGAGACCCGTGAAGGCCGCAAGTAGCTGCTTCTGTGTTTCGAGAAATTGACGCTGCCCGTCCTGGAAGGCGCACAATGTTTGCACAGCGACACCTGCGTTGTTGGTTTCTCACACCTCTTCAAGGGCTGGTATGACGTTGTCTTACGTCACCATTGCTCTTCGACGCGGCGGTTCGACGTATTCTTTAGAACGAGTACTAACCATAAACCAAAAGACACCTCCCCAGCAGAGTCGCTTAAATGTGCAGGGGGTTACGTGTGAGACTGCTTACGTGTAGTTATCCGTGAGCTGGAGAGGTGCGATTAGTCGATAATTAGCTAGAAAGGGGAAAAGGGAGATGTTACGGGGTGAAGGGGTAGGAGCAAGAGGTACGGGAGAAACAGAGACAACGTGTCCCTTTGTTGCTTTTCCGTGCAGTGTTCAAACCTTTCCGGGCTTGAGCGAGTGAGGTCACCACTTTTCTCTGAGAAAGAATGTTCTCCTCCTTCAAATTCGGTGCTCACTCGCCCTTTTTTCAGAAAAAGGTCCTCCCCCATCATTGGGAATGTCAGGGGTATTTATAGGGCACCTGGGCCTAGGTCAGGCCCAGGACGGCTCTCCTATCAACTCCTGACACGTGTTCCTCCTGTACGTCCTGGCCTTAAGGAAACCCGCCCTTCCGCGGACGTTTATCCGCGGGAAGGCTCGATTCCCTGCGGCGACACCTCCAACCCCAAGCCACCAAGCCACAAGAAGTTCCCCAATTCCCACTGGAGCAAGGTCGCGACCCGCGGCGATCGTTTCTTCTCCGTGGGGTTCCCTCCGAACCTTGCCTCTAGGCCCAAGACGGAGACCCCCGGGGTCCTTCGATGGAGATTTTATTGTAGCCATGAGGTCTGAGAGATCCGTGGAACCCTATTTCGAACCATTCCGCAGGGTCCACAGGAGTAATTCCGCGATGGTTTCCTCATTTCAGCGGACGACTTCCGCGGAGACATTCATTTGGTTTACTCGCCCGCGTGTCATTATTTTATTGGGTGGTCAACCGTTCTTCTTCTGCAGGTCCCGCCGCCACGCGTCCGCTCGCGATTGAAGAGTCAAACAGTCATCCCAAATGGCAAGCTACCAACCTTGACCGCGCCTACACAGCCCATGCTCTATCCCTTGCCACTGCAGCCATCTTATGCTCTACCCTTTTACTAACTTTCTTCCTATTCGCCTCCTGCAACTGTGCTTTACGTTCCTTTGCTTCTGCCTGTGCAAGTTTAAAATCCGGTTCAAATGAAAAGCTTTACATCTAGATGGATACAAATAGATTATGAGATCAACACATTTAGCAAATTAAAGTACCGAGTGTGTAGCCAATCAAAATAAAAATAAAAAATGAGAGAGTGCTTGGTATTGGCCAATAGAAAAGAATACTTGCTAGAAAAGGGAATACAAAATGCCTCCGAATAAAAGGAAGTTGCAAAATAATTAAAGACTCGGCATTTAATAATTTTTTTAATGATTCGGTCATCAAGTAGCCAACAGCAAAATGAAGTCCTCGTTGATTCCAGCCTGCCTATTCTAAGGCAACAATTAACGAATTGTAGCAAAATTCTTTAATGAGAGAGTTTTTAAAACCAAGTTTCGAATCTAACGTGTGAGTGCATTCCTTTCCTCTTCTTTTTCTTTTTTAATAAGTCCCAAATAAGTCAGAGTTCTACACTGCAAATATAGACTATGTGCCCAATGGCACCAATATATGTGATGTTAACGAAATTATATGAGGTCCTCTACTAGTACTGCATTCAGAAAGATCTGATCATTCATAACAATTTAGGGGGATGAAGAAATTTCGTAGTCATACTACATCCTTATGTCAATGTGCATCATTTCTTTACAAAACTATTAATCGCTGAACAAATTCTTTTAAGCATTGACAATAAGAAAGAACTTCACAAGTAATTAATATTATATTAATTAGCATTTTCATCCTCCCAGGGTTACCAACAAGTAGGGGGCCGTCTTCTAGTCCAGTGGTACATATGCTTGTTATGAATTTTGCAATTTTTTCCACCAGACAATACACACTAAACATGTCAATTGGATAGGTTGTGTATCAAATTCACGAACTTGTCCAGTAGAACATTCACAACTTGCATGATTCAGTTTCTCCTTAATTCCCGAACTATAATCCAATCAATGACCCTAGTCAAAAACATTACGGCACTAATAATTTCTCCCTTGCTCAAGCCCCTATCTGTTTCCTCCAGAGATCTGTTAAAAAGCTCCAAATTGAATTGCAGCTTATCTGCTCAAAAAAAAAAAAACTTGGGACTCTGCCCGGAAAAGAGAGCAAATGAATTTTAATAAACCATTAAGATTTGAGAGAAAAAACAAAGGGTTAAAGAACATGGTGTGAGGTTGTGATAGAATACACGTTGGCATGGCCCTAAAAAGAGTAATTCACATGATAGATACCGAATGGCAGAAAATTCATTTCTTTATATACCACTTGAGAGAAAAAACAAAGGGTTAAAGAATATGGTGTGAAGTTGTGATAGAATACACGTTGGCGTGGTCCTAAAAAGAGTAATTCGCATGATAGACACCGAATGGCAGAAAATTCATTTCTTTATCTACCAATATTGCGTACCAATGCCATAGAGACAACCTTAGACTTCCAAGGAAGTGCCTTCAACTTCAAACATACTTCTACAACTGCACAATCACAAAGTTAACAACCATGGTCAACAAGCAGGGCCTCTTTTGCTAGGAGGCTGACCAGCACTTCGCAAGACACCCAGGGCATAGAACTTAGAAGTTCACATACGACAGAAGCCCCGCCCTTCGGGCATCATCGGGGCTCTAACACTCATGACTAGAACTCAGATGCTGACATGTAGATAGCCAAAGCTCACCTTTTAGGGGTCTAATGGTTTGAAGGCCATGGGAATCAACTTGACATATGTACGCATGTCATGACATAGTGTGGGCTACCAAGCCCGAGGCCTTATGATCCCCATGCTCGTTTTTCAAAGAGAGGTTTTGGATTTATTGAAAAAGAAAGAAGAGTCGTCACCCGGGTTTTTGTAAAATGGTGTTGGAACTAGGATTCGTTTATCACTGGAAATTCGCTACACACCAAAAAAGAAACAATATTAGAAACCTTTCTGGACCAATTTCAGACGTCCGGAAATTAGGCTAGTATTTTTATGGAGAATACTATATATTCTTAAAGCAAATTCGTCCCCCACACCGGTGCTCTTAGGTCTCTTAAACGTTTGCTTCCCAGGATTACTCGATTTTCGAAGAACGGAAGTAGCACTACAATCTGTTAAAACAAGCGAACCAGGAAACTGTGCACAACTCTCTCAGAATATGTATGTTATGAGTGCAGAAATTTTTTGTACCGAAATGGGAGGAGATGAGTCCTATTTATAGAGAAGTAGGCACCCCAACGAAAAGGAACGGTGACTGTTCGGAATAGTGTTAGGAAAAGACGTAACTGTTCGGTGCGGTCTTGGCCGAAGAGACACCACTCTCCGAAATTATCAATGCCAAACCAACACCTCCAAGGGACACATTCGTAAAGGAAGTTGCCACGTAAAATTGAAGCATTGGCACTGATAGGTAGTTTGCCTCATGTTGTTGTATGAACCAACATTAAAATCAATTCAATGAGCTTGTAAAAATGAGGTAACTAATTAAATTAATTACAACAAGTACCCATCAAACTTTAAGCCTTAGAATTTTATGAACCCACTACCACGCATGGCCCAGTTCGGCGGCAAACTAAACAATTTAATTACTCCATATTTATTTATCCATTGCATGACAAATAAATTACAACCAAATCAAATGATTCATTCTGGAGTCAATTTCCAATTCACTTATTTCCAACAAATGGTTTGCCACCCGAGAAATTTTGAACTTGAAAATGATATTCGAGTTGAAAATAAACCAGAGATTTTGGATTCAGAAGCCAAGTTATAAAAAGAGAAGGTTTTTGTTCAGCACCCTTCTTACCTGACGCAGGGATCGGTCTCTAATTAATACTTGCAGGATGTTTTTAGAAAATGCTTATATTTTTAATCTTTGAAACACATAGCAAGTAAAGTGTGTGGTGTAGGCATGTGCTAAGTATACAGTTTATACAAGAGTGAAATAGAACAGAGAGTTACATGTTATGAGTGAAATGAATGCAAACTGTCAAAAACCTGCAGAAGATGGGGAAAAACTCCTTTGCGCTGGGGTCATTGTGCCCAGTGCAAAACACTTTCCGAGATGACTCCTTTGTGCTAGGGTCTCAGTGCCCAACGCAAAGCAGTTGTCCAGATCAATTTCTGAAATTTTTTTTTTTTAATCCAAACAGTGGATTAATTGGTAAAATGCATGAGTAGTAGCTTTTTGAAAATATTTTGAGGTATTTCTAGATGAGGTAATAAAAAGACAGTATTGAAAACTATTGAAGACGTCAAGTAATGAATGCTAGAAATGGACGTAAAAGCCCCTGGACCCCATTGATATTTGAAATGATCAGAAAGCCCAGGAGGGGATGCCCAACGCTGGGGAGTGACTCCCCAGCACAAAGCACACGCGATCACATTTTTTTCGTAAGAAGAGCCTACGATCGCATTAGCTTGCTCGTAGCCCAACTTTGGGTTCTTAGTTTCCTCAGATGAATAATAACCGAAAATGCAGGTAGTTTACTATCGTTTGAGTGCTTGAACGAGACTTTGAACTTCAGTTTGGATAATTTGAGGGTCATTTGGAATTGATGAATGACAAAGAAGATTTATTATAGTGAAGTGTTGAAGAAACATAGATTTTTGGGATGGAAATGAGATTTTCTCTTCAAATATAAGACATTTCCGATTTTTCTTCAAGTATATATGAAGAAAACCCAAAATATGTATATATTCTAGAGAGAGAAAGGAGTTCAAGGATGAGGGGAGGTGTATAGTATATTGTATATTATGTGGAGTCCTTGAATATGGCTTTAGATACCTCTATTTATAGGGACAAACAGAAGGGGGACTTTTGTGCAGGCTTAGAGTCAGCTAGATGCTTTATAGGGTCATGATGAGATTCCAACAACAGTCAGAGCTGTCAGTAACAGAAAATGATTCTAGCAATAGGGAGTTAGTGTCTAGGGCTAGAGAGTTTGTTGGATTCTTTTATGCTGGACAGTTGATGTAACGCCCCTAAATTTTAGGTACGTTAAATAAGGAAATTTATTACAGAAATATTGAGTCACTGCTCATTATTACAAACGGCTCACATAGAAAGAAACTAAGAGGTCCTATACTACGGCTCCTCTTGCTCCTCCAGCCTAGCGAGTTCCTCAGCTCCGTACGCCTCCAAAGTGAATAGGTCGCCCTGTTCATCTATCAAATCTGACATATTATACCGGCGTCGCCACCCATATAATATGCCAGGGTCACCACAAAGGCAACACCATGAGCTACTAAAGCCCAATAGTAAATCCTACTTTACTAACATCGATTTCCACATGATAAGTATACACGCAGGGATAAAAGACAATAAGCTAACATGTTTGACATTCGCTTGTAACTACCGTTGGCGTTTGACTCATCGTTAATTTTTTTCATTTTTACACTTTTACCAAAAACACCTTTTTAACTCACCCAACCTCGATTCCGCCGTTCCGGGCTCTCGAGTATCCTCACAATGGTTCTGCCGCACCGGGTTCCCATTGGCACACATTTCATTGGCTCCGTAACGCGGATAACCAAGACAAACACACTCAACCTCGATTCCGCCGTTCCGGACTCTCGAGTATCCTCACAATGGTTCCGCCGCACCGGGTTCCCATTGGCACACACACACACATACGTAATACCCTTGAAATAGTCATTACGTAGTTTCAAAGATATTTCCAACCGGGAAAAACACAACAACCTTGTTAAATACACCCTAGGTGCCATGTTTCTATTTTCTTGGTTTTCGTGTCACGTTTGCATGTGAGACTCCGCGTGTGAGACTTTTTACAAACAACATACATCATTCCAACTTCATAAGAGTAAAATAACAACATCTAAGCCACGTAACATGCTTGAATACCATAAACAACATAAACATGCATTTTTACTTTTCAAACCACGTTCAAAGTCACTTTTAAGCTTTTAACAAGTAAGTAGAGAATTTCAAAGTAAGATCACAACTTCTTTACAAAATCAAAGTAAGCTTTTGAAAACTAAATAAGAATACTACTAATTAGATAGGAATGACTACCGTTCTTCTTGGCGGTGGCTTGAACGTCGGGTGAAATCCGGCAGCGTAACGGCCCTCCGATTGCTTCGAAAGGAAAAGTTTTGGAAAACTTTCCCTAGAAACAACTAACTAACTACTACTACTCTACTTTTAGAGCCGTCGGGTGGTTTTGGAAGTGGCTCGGGGGTTTCGCTCAAGAACTCACCAAAACAAAGGAAACTTTGAACTAAAACAAGGAAACTTGGAATTTCTAGAGAGAAGGAGGAGCAATTGCTTTGAGGTGTGAATTTCAAGTGAAGAATGAGCTTCTATTTATAGGCAAGGGGTGCCCCTCTCTCTCTTATGGCCGGCCCTCTCTCTCTCCTCCATTCCCCAATTTTTAATCCAAAACAAATCCAACTTTGAAGCATGAATCAAGGAAAAATCCTAGGCTTGCATGGCTAGGTTAGTACTAGATTGGATTCTTGAATCAAATGGAAGGATGAGATGAGATTGGTACATGATCCAAGGGTTGAGGAAATTCCAACTTTAATGGAAAATCAAAGGAAAAATCAATGGAAATCCTAGGTTGTAAGGCTATGGTGTACCTTGGTAAGATCTTTGGAACAATTGGAGGGTTGAGATGAGAATTGTACACAATCCAATGGTTGAGAAGTTTGCTAGGTAAATATGGGAGTACAAAGGTGTAAGGATTTGATTTAGGAAGAGATAAATCTCTTGGATTTGAAGTACACATCACAATTCAAAGCAAGACAACATCAAATCTCCTTCCCTCTCTCCTTCCTCTCTCTCCTCTCTCCCTTCTCTCTCTCTCTCGGCCTCTCTCTCTCTCTCTCTCTTTAGCAAGGCAATATATATATATATATACATCTATATGTGTCATACAAGTGTAAGAAAATCAAATAAACAATTGGTTTCAAGGTACTTTTGAAATCTAAGGTGAATAAAGTCTAGGATTCACTCACCAACTAATAATAAATTCTAGGGTACCTTAGGCATTAGAATAATCATCCTAGGTACAATACATATATACACATATATATATATGTATAAAAGTAGGAAAAATCCCATTAAAGAATAATTAAAGGGTACTTTGGTCACTATTTACTTTTTGATTAAAGTAATAGTACTTTTCCCCAAATTAAGGAAAGTAATTAATTAAATGGTCTAATGGCACTTAGGAAGATTAACCCCTTTGTCCAATGGACAAAACTCCCCCTAACATCTATTATCCAATGGATAATAGTTATTAGGTCAAAGAAAATAATAGAGTAATTAAAAAGTACCATAAAGTAAGTTTACTCTTTAATATAAACAATTGGGATTCTATTACCCAATGGATAATAATCCCCCTAACCATTATTGTCCAATGGTCAAAGAAATAATCCAAAAAGATTAAAAGAAAATGGATATTAAAATATAAAGTCTAGGGTCCAAAAGGTTCAAAAGTTCCAACGAGGGGCAAAACGGTCATTTTGCCAAGACTAGGGAACTTTTCGGTTTAGTTACTCTAACCGGATAGTTAGATGCTAACTAGGCTTGCTAAGTAGGACTAAAGTGAAAGAATTGAAACTTGAGGGACCAAAGTGCAATTATGGCAAAATTCAAGAATTTACGCAATTCCAGCGATAAAAATAAATAACTCGAATAATAAAAATAAATTTTTATTCCATAAAATTCAAAGTTATTACAGTTGGTGCTTTGTGCTGGGCACTTGATGGGTTCAGGTTTTGGGATGCTCAAGAATCATTGATCACCCCTTCAAATTTATGGTTCTATCTCGTATCATCATTGGAGATCTAAGATAGTCTGGGGAATCTCAATTTGGGGTGTCTACACACAGGAATCTTAATAGAAATTCAAAAATAAAATCTCCAGGATCGCAAGGAGCATTTGAAGAAAAAAACTATGAAACAAAAGAGGACTAGTTAATTTTTGCACTTGGAAGTGAGGTACTAGAATAGCCTTAAAATAGAACATTGCAAATCCTTAGGGCATCTTTATAAGACTCTTAAAAAATTAACATAAAAAATGTTATATACTCGTTTTATCTCACATGATGATCTGAATGAGGGATTTTGTGGTTAGTCTAAGAGTATCACCAACGAAAGACAAAACTTTGGAAAACAGAAACGCTCACAGAAGTCTGTTTTCAATCTATACTTATTTCAATATAGCAAATCATCCATCACATTTATCACATAAATGCAACTTGTTACAGTTTTAATCCCCTTTAACTGTTCTCCTGCCCTAACTGGCTAAAAAATGATTAATGAGAGAAAAATGCAAATGTTTTACAAAATGCCCGAGTGGAGACCGATCTCCAAATTGGGCAAGAGGGGTGCCATAAAACCCTTCCCTTCTCATAACTTGGCTCCCGAACCCCAGTGTAGACACCACAATCCGAACCTCGGAGGTTCTTTAAATGTCCCGATGATGAAACAAAGGAAACCATACCTTCGAGAGCTTGGATGAAGGACTTCCTTAGCCCAAAAAGCCCAAAACAAACTCAGCGGCCCAGAACTGGACCCTAGTACCGCACGAGGTCATGAGGTCAACTGCACGACATTTTGGATAAAGTTTTGACTGGCCTAGTTAGCTATCGGCCACACCCACTTGAACCACAGCTACAAGTTAGCTCAGCCAAAAAAGCACTTCTGGCCCACCCAGAAAATACCTTCACCATTTGAATTCAAAATTCTTGGCTATTGCCTATAAATACAACCATCTACTCAAGAGAAAGGGCCTGAACTTTCTTTCTCTCTCATCATGCTTTCACACCCACTCCTCACTCCCAAGCCTTGAGAAAGTATTCTAAAGAACATTCTCAAGGTCCTTTTTTCCTCAAAGTCCTCCATTTTTCTCCTCATCATTGAAGTGAGTTCTATTGCTCACTTTAAGGTCCCAACTACCCAGTACCCATCTATTAAACCTCACTCACAGCCTTCTTTTCTCAACTGGTCTTGTCCGCACTCATTCGTAGCCGTCCATCCCCACCCAAGCTCAAGATTAAAGATATAAACTAGTTTCCTTTGGGATAAACTCTGTCATTATCCCTGAGGGAACCTATCTGTAGTCAAGACCACCCCCTTTTGGTTGGATCTTAGCTTAAATTCATTTTCAAACACAAGAGTAAGCCTCTGTGCTGAGTATGCTATGTCGCGCGACGCTCTGATGCGTCGCACGGCATAGTGTATTCATACGCATGGCATTTTATATAGCTACTATTTTCTTGTTCAAGTTGTTTGGATCATAGCTATCCTTTGCCAGGCCTATTTTATTACTGAAATATCAGGTGTTAATGCTTTCAAAATGAGACCATATCTACAAGCCATGCTTGGTTTTAGAAACAAAGTTTCCTCTATCATTTCGAGTGATCAAAAGTATAAAAGATGATTTTTGTCGATGGCTTGAAAGAGTGGTGTTTTTAGAATGGTCCAGTGGTAAAAACATTGTCTGATTTCAATTGGAAACCCCGCGCGATCTACTCAAGATGCCGGGCGATGTTCTGAATCTCTATAATGGCCTGAGAATAAAACAGTACCCCGCACGACATACTGTAAAATCGTGCACGTTATTACGATATGCCGTGCAGAAGGATACTAAGACCCAGACAGTTTCCGTTGAAAACTTCTTTCATTCTGCATCATCTGTATCATTTCACAAAGTACAGTTAGCACCATTCGCACGTCAATGTGATATATTTCCCATGTCCATGTCCCTTTCCCTTTTACTTGTTTATTGAAGAGCTTGATCTTCCAAAAGATATTCTAAATCCCCTTTTGAAAGAGTTTAGTAGAGACCAGTTTTATCGGGCGAGTGGGGTGCATTTTCTTTAACAAAACCTTCCCCATCCGTAACGTGGCTTCCGAACCCAAAATCTCAATGTTTTCGTTAGACCAAAAGCATCTTTCTCCCAAACAAGCTCTTGGTTTCTTGGATCATCCATCTCAAAAATCCAGGTGGCGACTCTTTTGGGCGCGCGCCAATCGGGGAGCCCACAATGGCGACTCTGCTGGGGACTATTGTTAATCAAAATTTGGAAATTAATACATAAATGAACAATCTTTCAAAAGTCTGTCAAAACAGTACACTCCAGACTGGGACTTTTTTTATAGTTTGCTTGTGTAGTTTTTTCCAAAAGTATTGATTAATAGAGTGAGCCAAGCTTGAAAAACACTTTCAAAAGGGAAATTGTCAATATCTTTTGGAAAATCAAAACTTTTTACCCTATACACTTTGCACTGCACTAGTCTCGCCAGTGTGTTTTGGCAATCTTGCCCGGTTTGCCAACGATAAGCTCTCCTGGAATGCCTTGCAACCCTCGACGATGATAAGCCATCGTGCTGTTCAACCATTGTCTTGCGATACACTTGACATGGGGAGTACATCTTGGCTCTAGTCCAGGGAACCCTTTTGAGACCCAAACCGATCTTTGCACTTGTACATAACTGTAGAACCATCCCAACTAAGACAGGAACCCATGACTAGGACTTATGTGATATACCCTGTTTATGTGTTTACCTTTCCTATACATACACATCATTCATGCATCATTGCATTCTACAGGCTAGGGGTTAGGACTCCCCTAGGACCCGGTCAGTCTAGGAGACTCTAAATCCAGGCCTGTTTTATTGCTGAAATATCAGGTGTTAATGCTTTCAAAATAAGACCATATCTACAAGCCATGCTTGGTTTTAGAAACAAAGTTTTCTCTATTATTTCAAGTGATCAAAAGTATAAAAGATGATTTTCGCCCATGGCTTGAAAGAATGGTGTTTTCAGAATGGTCCAGTGGTAAAAACATTGTCTGATATCAGTTGGAAACCCTGCACGATCTACTCAAGATGCCGGGCGGTGTTCTGAAACTTTATAATGGCCTGAGAATAAAACAGTACATCGCACGGTATACTGTAAAACCGTGCGCGTTATTACGATATACCGTGCAGAAGGATACTAAGACCCAGACAATTTCCATTGAAAACTTCTTTCATTCTGCATCATCTGTATCATTCCACACTGTATAGTTAGCACCACTCACACGTCAACGTGATATATTTCCCATGTCCCTTTTACTTGTTTATTGAAGAGTTTGATCTTCTAAAAGATATTCTAAATCCCCTTTTGAAAGAGTTTAGTAGAGACCGGTTTTACCGGACGAGTGGGGTGTATTTTCTTTAAAAAAACCTTCCCCATTCATAACGTGGCTTCTGAATCTAAAATCTCAACGTTTTCGCTAGACCAAAAGCCTTTTTCTCCCAAACAAGCTCTTGGTTTCTCGGATCATCTATCTCAAAAATCCGGGTGGCGACTCTTTTGGGCGCGCACCGGTCGGGGAGCCCACACCCAGATATCGAAAGTGACGACGGTCCAGTCTACATGCCTTTTTCAAAATCAAACAACATAGCAAGCGTTTCAAGTTCTTTTCCTTGGGTACATGCCGCGAAACCCGAGTGGCGACTCTGAATCGAAGCGTTTCGCCGCGCTTTTTCAAAAAGGGCACACCCGATTTTATGCCCAAAAATAAAATTCTAAGGGCGTGTGCCCACAATTTAATTCGGAACCCAGATGATCGCATTCTCTTATCCAAAGCCTAGTTCAACTTCGCAATCATGTTTTCATTTCGGGGTAGCCTTTGATTCAATATTTTAATTTTGTAGGTTTCTTTTGATGGGTTATGATCTAAAACTGGTGTGTGCGTGTGTGTTTTTGTGTGTGTGTGTGTGTGTGTGTGAGAGAGAGAGAGAGAGAGAGAGAGAGAGAGAGAGAGAGAGAGAGAGAGAGAGAGTTGAAGTTATGGATTTGGTATCTGATAATTACATGTGGTTTTCTTGATTATGACTATGTCAAATTTGTTGCTTTTGTTTTTTATTTTTGGGGTTTGATGGAATTGGGGTTTTGAGTGCAGGAAAACAGACCCACTTAGGTAGTTTTTGAGAATCTAAGATGTAGCAAAGAGCGTTTATCCTCTGAGTCTGTGCAGCAAAGGCTTGAGCTTTTTGGCTATAACAAACTTGAGGAGAAGAAGGTTTTTTTTTTTTTTATCTAACACCCTCCTTTTGTATTTCCAATCTGTTGGCTTTTTTGGACATTAATTCTGATACTAAAGTTTATATCTTTTTAGCATTTCAGGAGAGTAAATTCTTGAAGTTGTTAGGCTTTGTGTGGAACCCTCTATCATGGGTGATGGAAACCGTTGCTATCATGGCAATTGCCCTTGCCAACAACGAACTCACATTTAAATTTGGATTAGAGTATTCACTAAAACCATGATTTGATCAAAATTATGTGTCGGTTTCATCACAAAATAGGCACGCTGTTGCGACAAGAGTAAATGTCAGTGTCTCAAATTAAAGCCCATTTCCTGAAGAAGCATTTCTTATTAGTATTCCCAAAATGCCTTATTAGGCAAAAGTGCTATTATATGATGCATCCCCTAAAGAAGAAATTCTTTCTTGCCACCCTGATTTTGTGTTGGACTGCATTGATAACATAGACACGAAGATAGGACATAGTATTTGTTCGCGGTGAGTATTATCATCCTTGAATGCTTACCGAAAATGACTACTTGGCTCAACCTTTTTTACTATTACAGTTACGTTCAAAAGTTTAAGGTCATAATTGGTTGTTGAAGTGAGATGTATGTGTATGCTTGCGCACGTGCATGTGTGTGATAGGCACATGTATGGTTGTTTGCGAATTGCCATGTTTATTATTTGAGCAAGGGTGCATAATAGCATTAATGGACATAGGGTTTAGAAAATTATTGCAGTTGCAGAGGTCTTTCATTGTACCTTGAATGATGCATTTTGAGAATTTATAGGTTGGAACTTGTGAATGATTTGTTTTCAGCAGAAAAATATTTTGAACTACCCGCATTCCAGTTATTAAGTTGTCTATCATGAGTTCAAATGCCTTGTGAATATGATACATGTTTTACTTTTCAATTTGCGATTTCTTGATTCATAATGTGTAATAGGTTGCACTTCTTGCAGCATGTGTGCATAGGGGCTTCAAAGTTTTGTTTGCAACGGGAGTTGGAACGAGAACTGACCCTACAAAAATCCGTGTGGCTGATTTGAGAGAGTTAACAAATGACCCACTATCTTAACTCTCAAGTCGTAATTCTTTTGGTGTGCATGATTTGCTTTTTAATACTTTCAGACTATGTATCTAACTACCAGAACGTTACTATAATCACATTACTTTAGCATTTGTAAATAGGGTATGCATTATATAATCTACATGTAAATCAGCTAGACTCTTGTTACTTTAATCAATCGATGTAATATGCCTTTCCTCTTCAACAAGCACAACATTCGTTTCTTGCACGTGCCCGAACCTAGTCTCTCTATATAAAGGAGATACTCTACATTCGGGGGAAGAATTTCTTGAGGAAAAATACAGAGAGAACAAAGACTGAAGAAGAAGGAAGCACCAAGCAATTTCAGTCAATTCCAAGTGTCGGGTCCCCCCCCCCCCCCCCCGCCCCCTAATTCCCTTATCTTCTTTTGGTACCAATTTGCTGAAAATACCATTGTCATGTAGCGGAGCAAAGTTGAAATTTTATTGCTGTGAAGCGATGAAAAATTAAAATCTCATTGCCGTGAAGTGGTGCAAAGTTGAAATTATATTGTCGTGAAGCAGCGCAAAGTTAAAATTCCATTGCTGTAAAGCGGCACCTATTGAGGACATCGCAAGATTTAAATTTTATTGCCTCACTTTAAATTCCATTGTTGTGAGGCAGCGCCCTTCGGGACAAGTTTAAATTCTATTGCCGGAAGGCGGCGTTTGTCGGGGATGGCGCGTGGTTTAAATTCGATTCCCATGAAGCGGCGACAAAAGCTGTTGAATGGTTGAAATGGAAAATTCAAGACCGCCACAAAATCCGGTTTAAACTAATTAAAAGCAACCCCACGGTTCTTCGATTTTTTATGGCCTGTCACGGCTTACACACTGCAGGTATTGTCAACAGATTTAAAAAGGGGAAATTTCAAAAAACCCCCTAAACTTTTAGGAACTTTAAAAAAAAAAATCTGGATTTTAACTAATGACAACGAGACATCTAAACTTACCATTCCCTTAACAAAAAAGCCCCCGCTGTCCAATTCCATCAAATTGTAACGGATGGAGTTAACGGAAAGCGTAAACCTCCCCCGTTTTTTTTTTTTTTTTACTTTTTACTTTCAAAAATTATTTTTAACTCTTTTTCTTTTTTTAGTAGTAAATAAATAGGCAATAAAGTTCTTTTTTTTCTTACTATTTATCAAAAATTACTTTAACCTTATTTTTACTATTTACTAAAATAACTTTAACCCTCTCTTTCTCTCTCTCCCTCTTTTTTTTAGAAATTCAACCCCACACAACCAATCACCAAAGCCATAGCCCCAATTTCGTAAATAGTTAAAAAAAACGGTGGTGAAAGTAATTTTTAAAGAATAGTAAGAAAAAAAAGAACTTTATTGCATATTTATTCATTACTACTAAAAAAGAAAGAGTTAAAACTAATTTTTTTAAATAAAAAATAAAATGAAGGTTAAAAAAAGGGGTGTGATTTTCACATTCTCCTTTTTGATAGCCACACTCTTTCTTTTTGTTTTTTTAGTATTGAGAGTATATGAAATTTTTTTGCTAAAAGACAAAAATGGAGTGTAGTTATCAAAAAGGGGAGTGTAAAAATCATCTCCCCCAAAAAAAGTAATTTCAAAATTCTGAAATTGGGGCTAGGACTTTGGCGGTTAATTATGGGGTTGATTGGTGGTGTGTGGTTGAATTTCTGGAAAGAACAAAAAAAAAAAAAAAAAAGATGGATGGGGGGGTTGTAAAATTGAAAGTAAAACGAGGGGTTATTTTTGTAATAGTAAAAAATGGGGTTAAAAGGCTTTGTTCGGTACCCTATTTAGTTTTAGTTTTAATTTTGTTTTCAATAATTACCCTACTTTTTTCTCCAATCATTACCCTATTTTTTCAATTATTATTACTTTGTCATCTCTCTCTATCTCTCTCCAATCATTACCCCTATTTTCAATCATTACTCTATTTCTCTCTCCACCCACTACCAAAACTAAATTAAACTCTCAACCAAACACTACCAAAATAATTTTTGATAAATAGTAAGGAAAAAAAGTATTTTATTGGTATATTTATTTATTACTTAAAAAGGTTAAAAAAAATTTTAAAAAAAGGAAGGTTAACGCCTTCTGTTAGCTCCATCCGTTACAAATTGATGGAATTGGATGGCAGGGGCTTTTTTGTTAACGGAGTGGTAAGTTTAGGTGTCTTTTTGTCATTAGTTAAAGTTTAGGTGTTTTTCTATAAAGCTTTTGAAAGTTCAGGGGCAGTTTTGAAATTCTCCCATTTAAAAATCTAAGCCTTGAAATGGCTTTAAATAGCCACAAAAGGTTCTTAAAATTCAGCAAATGAACCTCTCTAATGGTGAAAAATTCATCTAATTAACAAAAAGGCCTAGTCGTTTGATTTGCTTTGGCAGAAAATGTGCTTTCACAGTGCCAAGAAAAGTTATAATCATGTCTGGCCTTAAAAGAAATAAAAAATCATTTCATGTCTTTCACAGATAATTCAGTTGAAGATTTGATTTTCTAAAAACATGTTTTGTGAACTTGTATAGGATAATATTAGTGTAATTATGGAAAGGCAAGACATGCATTTATTATAGAACCCATGATGATAGAAACTTTTTTTTTTCTCGAAGCCAACTTAATATTGAATTTCTTAATCACCGTGTTTCTACTTTCTCTGTATGTTAAAAAAAAGTCCATTATAGAGTTCTTTTATGATCAAAGCCAATTGAGTATTGAATTTCCTAATCAGTGTACTTCTACTTTCTATGCTAAAAAATAAAAAATTAATTAAATTCGTTTAGGCTAGTGTCCTGAATGTGTTTCTACTTTCGAGAACAAAACATCTTATAAATTCGTTGAAGCCGCCAATTGACATGAATTTGGTTAATGTTGGCTAATTTTTTTTTGTTAGTTTTATCATTGTTGTGATTATGATGGTATTGAAAATGTCCTCATTTTTATTATTGAACAAAATTATATGTACATATGTAACATTGGAAGGTGTATAATTTTATATAAATGTTACTAAAAATAACTAAGGGTCTTAAGAGAGTGAACCCGAACACGAGTTGGTTTAAAGCAAGTCGGGATAATGTTGAGATATTTGATACGTCTATGTTAATAGGTGTTTTGACATGAATCTGAAAAGACACGATACGATGCGTTCCCTTAGTAAAAACCCATGTTATACCTTATGCGTATGTGCACAAATAGAATGTTGTTTGTGGATTAATTAGTTCCCTTCGTGTTTAGAACAAGTAGTCCTGGTTTATGGATGGGCGTGCCTATGATGAAGTTGTTTTGTGTAGATTTTGGCAGGGAAATGGTTTATTGACATTTGCATGCGATTCAAATTTTAGTTCATTTTTTTGTTATTAAATGCGGCATGAGTAAGAAACCAAAAACTGGAATAAATCGGTCAAATCAAACCAACCAAAATATTTAGTTTGGTTGGTAAGATGTCCAAACCGAAATGTTTGATTTGATTTGAACTGTACCAAACTGCACTGTTTAGGCATTTACTCCCCTAATTGGGCATAATTACCACTCACTGGTAGTATCGAATAACAAAAAATACTAAAATCACATCCAATTACACATCCAAATGCACACCCACACTTACAAGAGCTCCAGACACACTACACACATCTAGTGTGTGTTATGTGTGGAACTCACAATCTTGTAAGTGTGGATATGTAAATCTATCTATCAATATATTGAGGAAATGTAATGAGCCTTGAAAAGCCTTCAAACGATTAATTCTATTTTTCTAGAATTTTGATTTTTTTAGTTGTTATTATGGAAAGAGAAAAGGGGGAGGTAGTGGGTGGGGAGAGGGGAGAGGGGGAGCAGTTCCTGTCCAGTTTTTTTAGGGTCCAGTCCGGTCCAGTTTTGGGCTGTTGTGGGCCCATCCCGGGCCCATAACAATGATTGAAATCGTTTATTTTGTAGAGCTCGTCGAATATGTCATCCATGCCAAAAATTAGCTTGATCAAACATCAATAGGTACATGGACGAAACAGATTTATACAAGAAAAAAGCAATGACAAAAATTAAGTTGAAATTAATAATTGCCCTTTTTTTTCTTGTACAAATCTATTTCGTTCATGTACCTATTGATGTTCAATCAAGCTATTTTTTGACATGGATGACATACTCGACGAGCTCTACAAAATGAATGATTTCGATTATTATTGTGTGCCCGGGATGGGCCCATAAGGACCCAAAACTGGACCGGACTGGACCTTAAAAAAACTGAACAGGAACTGCTCCCGGGGAGAGGAAGAGAGGGATGTGGGTGGGGTGAGGGGGAGGAGGAGAGGGACGTGGGAGGAGAGAGATAGACGTGGGTATCCTATTTTCCCTCTCCATTTCTTCAACTGCATTTGTTTCTAATAAATCCGTACATTTTTTTTTTAATTTCTCCTTCACTTATAGTATTGTGCTCTCTTCCACCATTGATTTTGTTTTTTTCATTTTTCACTTTTCACACATTTGGTTTGCGTGATTTTTTTATTGCTCTGTTTGTTCATATATACTAGCGTTTAACCCATTCTATGTATGGGCAAAACTAACCTTTTCTAGCATTGTGCCCGTTCGATGCACGGGACAATTAATAAATGTAGGTTTGAACGGGCACAATGCTAGAAAAGGTTAGTTTTGCCCGTGCATAGAACGGGTTGAACGCTAGTTTATAAAAAAATATAATGGTTGTATGTGAACATTAAACACAATTACTGCTAACAATCATGCATAAAATGATAAAGCTGATGGATAATGTCCTTGCAACTTAAAAAGTGTTTTAAGAAACTATTTACAAACTAATCACCATTGTTTTGCTAACGTCGCTGCCGCCATCGATTTTGCAACGATCTAATACCTAAGTACTCTTCAATAAGATTTTGTAAATCAATTGTGTTAGCTCTCACGGAGAACATCCATTTTGAACAATAGATGCCTATCTTTACTATCCGCGTAGATTGTGAAGTCGAAACCTGTCATTCGATGAAGAATATAGTGTTACTTACAAATTTCCTAAACAGCTTTCTTTTAATGCAATAATAAGCCACACAATATCGAATAAATAAATTTACTTATTACCTGTTGTACATCTATCGCTTCATCAGTCACAGCACTCTCATATTGATATTTTTCCCAAAGTTGAAACACTATTTTTCTATGAGACTGTAGCGACCCGTAATTTTGGCCCGTAATTTTTTTTTTTTAAAGAAGTATTGTAATTATTAATAAAGGCGTGACACGTGAAAATACGAATAGTGTTATGGTTACTTGATTGGGGTTAATGTGATGTCATTATTTGTGAAAGAGAACAAGTGTTATTAATGTGTGTGCATGTGTATGAGTGTGGGTGGGAAGCATGAAATAATTTTTCCCCTTTCCATTTTCTATGTCAGCCGACACACACACTCACAAAAAAATCATCTCTCTCTCTACTCTCATCCAGCTCTCTCTCCTCTCACCTCTCCATCAACTTCTCTCCTAAATTTCATCTTCTTAGAGCAAGATTCCGGACAAGTCCCGAGTATTAAAGTTGTTCTACGGCAAATGGGCTTTCCGAATATCCAAGAAAAACCATGATCGGACCTCGTGGAGCTTCGGTTGACTTGGTCAAAGGGTCGGGTTTTGCTCAAAACCCATGAGGTAGGGATTTCTTACTCTTGTTATGCGTTTATACGGTATTTATGTATCTAGATCGTGCTTTGTTTCGTTGTTTGGGGTTGTCTATTCCATTTCCGAAAATCTGCAGAACAGAGCCTCTGTTTTTGGGGTTTTACTCCTTCTTAAACTCATGATTGAATTTTGGTTCCTTCATATGAAATAGAGTAGACTTAGAGCCCGTTCTAATGCCGCTGGAATCACTCGAATCCGTTGAGAATTGAATTTATGGTGATTTTTAGAATAATGGTCTGTAATCTGTCTCGTTTTCTGGGTTTCAGCCCACTTCGAACGGCCATAATTTTCTCGTCTGATGTCCGTTTTAGAAGAACTTTATATCGGTTCGAAGGCCTTGAGGTTAGCTTTCAATTGCCACCGGAATCGTCTTAAAACTCTTAGGATACAGAAAGTTATGATCGTTTGAGTGGAGGTGTGTCAATCTGTCACGCAGATTCGTATCGCTTTGGTAAATGCCTATTTAACCTTCCTTGGAGTCCAGATTTGACTAGGGTTCCTTCATACCTTTTAAGCATCATTCACTTGCGCAACTTTTGGGACTAGAATCGCTTAAAAATATTAAGAACTCGATTTATTATGATTTTTAGAAGATTGCCCTGTAATCTGAAAGTCTGGGCAGCGCACGGAGCTGCGTTTTTCATTGTTTGTTATGGTTAAACGATGCTATTGGTTGTGGGTCCTTATGGGTCTAAAAGATTGATAAGTTGGTGAACTTTTGGCGTTAGAATCATTGAAAAATATTGAGTATGGAATTTTTAATGAATTGTCGAACACGGACTGCTCTCTTGGAAAACTTTGGTCCGTTGATCTTCGTTTGTCTGTTTTGACTCCCAATCACTTCTAACACATTTTGAACGTCGTTAAACCATCCTTAAGCTTGATTACTCGAGTTCCAATGAGTTAATGATCATTTAAATTCCTTTGATGCCCGTTAAGCGTAATCTTAGCGTCGTTGTAAATGAAATACATGATGTAGGATTGTTTAGGAGTACCGAAGGCTAAGTGTGACGTTGTGGGAAATATAGTTGGTAGACGTGAGCTTTTCTAGTGATTCAAGTGTTAGCACAGTAATGCGTGTCAGCGTAATTTGCTTATCCTTCGAACTCTTTTGGCTCTCGTTTCATGAGATCTAAGTATCAATATTAGTGAGTAGCATGTTGTAGAGTGGCTATGGAGTCGGTACAATATTGTGATGTTCTGTTATGATTGATCGTTTGGAATACATTGTAATGTGATTGTCGATGCGTGTTTGACCTATAAGTCGGTTTGATTGACGTGATCTATTGCGTCATGAGATTATGAGAAGTATTTGCTGAAGGGATTGTGTGATTGTTGGGATTCGAGTGACTGTAATTGAGAATTGGAATGAGGAAATGCTAACTGCAACGCAAGGGGTAGAAATGCAGAGTTGTTGAGATTACGAGAAGTGTTGAAATAGTTACGAACCTATTGTGAGTACGTTTGATTGATGTGAGTTTAATAATATTTCTACATGACAAGTGAACGGTTAGGAATACTTACAAGCTGTCGGGAACTCATTGGCCGTAGTCTGTCTTCCGTTGTAATGAACTCATGTTTCTCATGGTTCACTTATGAAATTCATTCACTCTAGATGTATAACTCATCATATTTTCCTATAACTTGCGTATAGATTTCTCTACTGGGCTAGTATAGCTCAACCTATCCTTTTCAGGTATTTAACAAGGAAGTTGGCATGGCGTGCATTGTGTGCCTGTTGATCGTGGGTTTCGAAGGTATAAGAGAGGCGACCATTTGGCATTTGTTTGAAATTAGTATTCAAAAGAATGATTAGAGTAAAATGTAATATTATTTTGACATTTGTATATCTTGGGGCTTCGAGCTAGGGTTGTAACGTTTGAATTGAATTTTGAGGATTGGGGGAAAATATGTCATTTGGGTATTATCGGTACTTCATTAATGATTTTTATTATTTAAAATGATTATTATTTACGTTGAAAATCGAGGGCGTGACAGAGACATTCCTACATAATACCAAAAAAAGATGAGCAGCATAGATGTATATACATCTTCAATAAGATTTCGTAAATCAATTGTGTGATAGATAAAACAGTAGCTATTAGCATGATAATGTATACATTTATATACATGTTTAATTGTTACTATAGTATATAAGAAGTCGATTGGTTTTAGTATATTCATTCATGGCCTTAAAATTCGTTACTTGCTCTCTCTCAAATTCAGTTTATAAAAAATCAAAATTGTAACGATTGACGATTGGTAGGAAAAATTGTAAGACTAACCGATATTTGGATGGCCGACGGGAAGCATTATGTTTTGATATGTTGGTTGATCTCCATTCAAATTTTCCATGGTAGCTTCTATGAATTAAGTAACAAAAAATCACATATGTTTTGGTTGAAAGGAAAAATTGTTTAAAAAAGATTAGCAATATTTAATTGCGGGAAAGGTACCTACCAGTTGGATTTGGCTCATTCGATGTTGGTAGTGGAATATTGACAGATTGTCCTCCAATGCGGATGACATGAGCATTTGGACTATTGCGGTTGTTTTGGACCAGAGAGAGCGCACGCCGCAATCGTCTTAGACGCAAGTATGCACTTCCCAAACGTCGCGCCTCTCTTTCAATTTCTAAGAAACATTGATTCATTAATGGGTCGTTACGTTGAGTCATTAATCTTCTCCTGCGCATGAGTCGAGCCATTTTGGCTTTAATTCTTTGTTCGTTTATCTCTCCACCATACACCGCATCCATCCTGAATATATAAATTCCAGCCTATAAATTTTTAACTATAAAAATTTCCAACTGGAGTCAAACTTTACGATAACAATTAAAGAAACAACTCGTGGTACGACAATGAATAATTCACGCATACTCATATAAAACGAACACCTAAAATAAAAGAAGTACTCTCATACTCATAAACTGAACAACTAAAATTAAACAAAGCGATACAATGGATAGCATGCAACTCCAAATACTATAGAGCTTCCTCCCTATATAAATTCCAATGTTCGCTGGCCTCATGAAAACTTACATAAAATGTAAAAGTATTGAATCTAAACTTAAAAGTATCTAAGAGAAACAATTGAGGATCATTTTTAGATAGTGGGCCAACAGTTGGTATTATGAGAGTAGTTGGAGGGTGTTGTTTTTAAAAATATTCTGTTTGGTGTGGGAACGTGGAATCAAACACCTGGCCTAGAGTTAACAATGTTGGGCTTTATCGAGAGTTTTACAAATAGGGAGCAAAACACACACATATGTGGATTTAATACTGGGCACAGTGTGAGATAATACCCCTACAGCTTTGTTTTCTGAGTATTGGATAGTATTTGCTAAACTTTTCTCTACTGCTATTTGCATGATTTATTATATGGACTCCGTTTGGGCAGATGTTGACTTGAGATGAAATAATTTGCATGATTTATCCCAACGTAGGTAGGATTCGGGGATATGGGCAGATGGTTTTTTTTTTTTTTTTTGTTACTGCAAAATCCGTTCTATGCACGAGCAAAATCCAATTACTGCATATGGGAAACAAAAGACATATTTTGAATGGCAAACTTAGTGAAGAGAAAATCAACTTACACCCCTTGCCTCTGAACCTCGCCAGGCTCGTGATCAACAATTGGTCCCTCGCCTTTGAACCTTGCCTCTGAAAAGACAGTCAATTAAAAACGGGTTAGTTTTTTTTTTTTTACTTCGTACGATAGCTATCGTCAATTTATTCAAGTTGTCGGACTACAAAAAGGAAAAGTGATCAAGAGTTGCAAACATTCCTCTTTGGTGGCAGATTTGTGAGAACGTGTTAGGTAATTTGCTTTTATGGGACATGAACGTGGTGGGGTGGGGATAGTTTGCATGTGGTTTTTTTTTCCCTCGCTGGTAACTGGCGTGGGTGTTAGTTTTTTAACGTGGTTTTTTTTTTTTTTTTTTTTTTAAATTTCACTTGATGAGCCAAACTTTTTACTTTGATCAAAATCAAGAGACAAAAAAGTGGAAACATCATGATCATTAAGAGATTCAATGGGAATGTGGAAATATTTCGAACTTGTGCTCACTCTTATTTTTGTGGGTAGAAGCAGGGGGAGAAAATTTGCAAGACTGACCTTTTAACAGTGGATGAGCACTAAAACCAAACGTTGGCGTAATCACAACCTTTTAATCAAAATCTAGAAACAAAAAAGTGAAAACACCATTAGAAAAAGAAATGTGAGAATATTAAAGAAAGAGGAAAGAAAAGAGCATGAATACAAAAAAAAAAAAAAAATTAACCTTTGATCGGTTGAGCAATCTCCCAAATCAGTATAATTCCTGAACATAGCCTCTTGCTTTCAAAATCTGCCGAACAAACCTTCAAAATTTGCATAACAAAAAAGTAGAACAATTCTGTCAATTTGAGTAGGGACTGTGGAGGATTAAAGAATAGAAAAAGTGGTGAGGAGTTGCATGAGAAGAGATTAAATAGTAGAAGAGAAAATTAGAGGAGAATGAGGACATGGGGCATTTATTTTTTATTTTGTTGACGTGGAGGATTGTAGTGGGCAGGTGAAAGGAGGAAAGGAGACGTGGGAGGGAGTTTGTCTTTTTAGGAGTAATATGGATGTGTGTGTGAGAGCTGAACGTGGGGTGTTTTTTTAACCAAAAAAAACGCAAAATCTAGAACGTGGGTTTTTTTTTTTTTTTTTTGAACAGAACGTGGGTTTTTAACGTGGGCACCCTAAACCTTCCCTATTGCTAACTGTCTTGAACGTGAAAAACTAAAAATTGTAGGAATTAGATATTGGAGTTTGGAGCCTTTTCAATGGTGGCTTGTGAACGTGGGTGAGGTTTTTTTTTTCCTTTGAATTCGTTTGTCAGTCTGTGTACGGTGGTGGGTGGTTTTTTTTTTCCAAAATTAGCAAAGTCTGTGAATGCTTTTAAACGTGGGTGGTTTTTTTTTTTTTTTAACAGAAAATACAGGAAGTGTGAGAGGGATGTGAACGTGGGTATTTTTTTTTTCTTTTTAACAAAATGGAAAAGCTAGGAAATAAGGATTGGGGGTTTGGAGGCTTTTTGAGAGATCAACTACATTCCCTTAGGATATTGATAGATAGATTTTTTTGTCGATACTATCAAGTCATGTCATTCCACTGTTGTCATAGAAGAAGGTACTATTTTTTAATTCCATCTTTTTCTTGCACAACAACAAATAAATATTATAAGGAAAAACATTTAGGTATCTATCTATCTATCATCAATCTATCTATCTATCAATATCCTATAAGAATGTGTATGAGCCTCACAAGCCTTTAAATCCACATTCTTAATTTCCTGAATTTTTTAATTTTTCTAAAAAACAAAACCTAAACCCACATATCTATTTTTCCAAGCGAACTTGTGTCCCACCCATATTTCTACATGTGCTCCACTCACTACCCATGTACCTGGAAGCTACTCCCGTGTCTGCCCCCCATGTTGCCCCATTTGAAAGCAAAAAAAAACAGTTAGCTTCAAGAGGTTTTTTTTATTGGAACGGGAGTTGGCTCCAAGTTTGCCCACACCACTTATTTATATATATTTCTACCTCCAAACTCTAATAGCAAATCGCACATTCTTTCATTGCACACAATTCTAACATTCATCCCGACTGATGAAAACATTTCTAATTTTCATCCCCACTGATAATTTCCATGATCTCACTCCATGGTTTGTTGCAATAATTTGTTCATGGAAATTTAAGCAACAAGTTCGGTTTCATTCTTCACAAGAATTTGTTTGCAGATTTTCGAGTACTAAGGACAGGTCTAATTATTATGAGAATTTGTTCATGGAGCAAATACCATTTGAATTTGTTCATTAAGCAAATACCATTTGCTCAAAGGTTGGTTTCCATTTCCAAAATACGTACCTACACATTTACAAAGTTTTGACCATTGTGCTAGCTAGGCATATACTCCCTCCGTCCCAATTTCTTAGTCCTCTACAGTTTTACGTGCAATTTTCAATTGTTTATATTTCTCAATGTATATTATTTTTTATGTTTTTGAAAACATTGTTTTATAGAAATAATTAAAATCTATCAAACAAGATACATATTGCATATTTTAAACAATATACATTGAGAGATATAGGCCATTAAAAATTACATGTAAAACCGTAAAGGATCAAGAATTTGGGACGAAGGGAGTATTTGGTTGTGTACTTCAGCCAGTATATTTGATTTAGTTTTTTGGCTCCATGTACCTGTATTCTTCGTCTCCATTTGCTACGAGAAGTTGTTTGGGTAATTTAAAGTATGCTTCATTTGTTTCAAGAATTTGTTCACAGATTTTTGAGTACGTTCAGCGAGAATCTGTTCATGAATTTTTTGGTACCAAGTTTGACCCTAATTGTTATGAGAATTTGTTCACGTAGAGCATATCAAGGTTGGTTTTAATCTCCAAACTACCTACGCATTTACTTCTTTTTTTACTAGCATTGTGTCTGTTCAATGCACAAGGAACAAAAAAGAACATCAACATGAACTCCTTTTTTCTATTGTCTCATGCATCGAACGGACACAATACTTGTAGGTGTGTAAATGAATGTAGTTATAAAATGATTGATGGAATAAATTATCGTTTGCACTTTGCAGTAAAAGGGAAGGATTCCGACGATTATACCGTTCCTCGCACTGGGCCAAGCCGTTTGCTGAGCCCAATCCATTTTACACTGCTTTTTCAGGGTTCTTCCTAGCCGGCCCTCTTTGTCACTCATTAGTCATTTATGCCCTGCATGCGTCACACTCATCCTGCATAAACCCCGTTCTAAGTAAACTATCAAAAATACCCCTTCCCACCCCAAACCACCGCCATGCCCATACATATCAGATCTTACCGCGGCAACCAAACCCTCGTCATGACCACAACCCTCCTCCTCCATCCTCTTCAAAATACTCCTCACCACCACCTCCATAACCACTGCCGCTGCCATAGCCTATGTAGCCTTCGCTGACGCGGCCACCACCAAAGAGTCCACATGCATCGTCACTGCTGAACCAGTACTACCTGCTGCATTCGCCTCGTCCGTTGGCCAGAATCTCGACTTTGGCTTCAATCTTAAGTAGATTCACGACTGAAAAAGCAAAAACTCTCCGCCCCACTCGTTCAACTACCATCGCCTTCAGCAGAGCTCCGCGGATTTGCCACTATCGTTCGACGAAGTCCTCAGGCGATGGGAGGTCAGGGAGCGTCGGCGAGACGCTGACACGGTTGATGGGGGTCCCGATCCTGACGGCGCCGAGGTCGGGGACTCGAAGCGGCACAGGTTGGGCCAGTAGATCGTCGTGCTCCAGCTTAAAGTCCACCACTTCTACTTCTGTAAAGCAATTGGATTGAAAAAGGAGAGGGAGTGGAGGATGACGGCGGCGGCCAACTCGATCTATGACTCGGGCGAGGCGAGACAGGGGCACGTGCTCGACGACAGTGGCTCCGGACAGGCATCCTTATTCGAAGGCAGTGTCTGTAATATGTACTCCCTCCGTCCCAAATTCATTGTCCTTTTTTGATATTCGTGCAGTTTTCAATCGCTTATATCTTTCAATGTGAATCTCCAAAAATATGCAATATGGATCTTATTTGATAGATTTCAATTTGTTCTATAATACAAAGATGTCAAAATCATGAAAAATATTATAGATTGAAAGATATAAGCAAGAGACAAAAAAGTGAAAAAGGAATAATGGACAATGAAAATGGGACGGAGGGAGTATATATTTCCACGCAAACATAATAATTGTTAGAAAAATAGAGCTATACACCTCCTCCCGAATTTTTTGTATGTAGGAGTAATTTAAGAATATTGTGAATTGAGGCGCTGATGTGAGAAGCTGAGAATTACCTGTGTTTCTTTTTTTGTTTTTTTTAATCCAAATTGACTGTTTGTTTGTTTGTGAATTATCTTAGAGGGGTGTGAATTTTGAATTTAGGGTTTTGAATTGTGTAATTTGAATTGGCGTGAATTCTAAAGGTGTGAATTTTGAAAAGGGGTGTGAATTCTGCAAAGGGATGCGAATTCTGCAAAAAAATACTAATTCTAAAAAGAGGTGTACTGAAAAAAGGTGTGAATTATGGGGTGTGAACTCTGTAAATGGGTGTGAATTCTGCAAATAAGGTTGAATTTTGGGGGGTATGAATTCTAGGAGGCATAAATTCTTGGGGGGGGGGGGGCGTGAATTCTTCAAAGGGGTATAAATTCTAAGAGTGTAAAAAGCGACAAGGGCAAAATAGTAAAAGCATCTTAAAAAAGGATCTTGAGAGTATCTATATTATAAAACAGAGCAGTTTCTATTGAAAATGTTTATGCATACAAACGGAGCTATCTTTATAACCGTTCAATCGTACTTCCTGTTAATTTTGTATCCGTCGAATCGAATGCATATTTCCTAATTATAAACCTACAATCTATATCCTAAATATATCTCTTTCCTTAATTTATATCTATATTATAAATCTTTAAATATATCTCTTTCCTTAATTTTGTTTCCTTTTCCGAATTGGAGTAAATCAATTGACCTTGTTCAATAATGTAAACGTTTTAAAACGTTTTCGAAATGTTTCTCTATTCCCTTGTCCAATTGATTTCTACAACTCATCACCACGTCTCTCTCTCTCTCTCTCTGGTTCAAATGCAGCACCTTTCGGAAGTTACCACAACCCTCGCCACCAGCACCATTGTACACCATCACAAACCGCAAACCACAAACCACCGTCGTTGGCAACAGCCACAAGTCCTTCATCATCGATTGTTTTCTCAATTTGGTTTTTTTCATTATAGATTTTTTTCCTCAATTTCTCTTACTTCTAAATAATTTGTTGTTTGAATCCTACAAACTGTAATTTTTGGGTGCTTTTTGTAGTAATTTGCAGAGAATGTTTGATTCACTTAAAAATACCCCAATGTAAGTTTTGATATGATAATTTCAACCTTTTCTCTCTTTTTTTTTATCGGCAAAATTAAAATTTATTAAAAAACAGAGGAAAGGGGATCTAACAAAGAGTTGGAAGATACACCTCAAGGGCAAAAGCCCGGAATACCCAAAGAGTTCAACCTGTTCTTATGGAGATTGCATTGTTCTATTTTGAGTTGAGTTGTATTGGTTTCATTAGGGATTTATTTTGACCATAGTATTTACTCAAAGCATTCCTCTCTCATTTACCCGTCTGTGTTGACAAACATTGGCTCTGTAAGGAAACTGAATCCCCAAGACCCAGTAATGACGCGTATAGATTAGACAACAAAAATAAAAATCCTACAAAGCGGAATTAGGATTTTACCAAAACTCCCTGCGACACGAACGCTGGTTGAACTTGTTATAACACGCTTTGCTATAAACCACAAATAATGCTCGACCGTACCTTACGATCTTCTATCGTATTTCCTGCACGTCTAGAACACGAACCGAGTGTGGACTCTTTCGTGATCTGTTTACTCTCTCTAAGCCTGCCTCTATTTACTGAATAATAGAAAAAACATCAAACTGACCTAGAGAGCATAACGTGTATATATAGGGTTACGATAGGGACATAAGGAGTAATAAGTCTGGGCTCCCAGTGTAAATAAGAAAACCTAATTCCACCAGGATTTTATTTCTTATTTCACTAATTATAATTCACCCAACTACAGAATTATAATTGCACTTCCGTCCTTATCTCAATTATATTACGAGCTCCATGATATTAAATACTCATTAATCTCCCCACGTTAAGATTACAGAAACCCATTGATTAAAATAAATTACTAACAATCTCCCACTTAATCAACATCTTAACTTGAGACTATCCGCTTAACTTATTTGATATGTCGGATACAAATATTCACCTGCAGGGTTTAACATAATCGAAATTTATAAGCTTACTCAATGGGTATCATCAATCTCTATCGGGACGTGGATTCCATTAATAATTAATAGTTGTTATATACATAATGTTGCGACCCAACCCACCGAGACTATTGACCGTATAAAGATCTCACTCTTTAATGAATCAAAGTCAACAACATTAAATATACACCTCTAATAATTATTTTTGGATTAAGAGCATAAGCATTCATAATAACCATGAGGTTCCAATTGTCTTATAAAGTTAGTATAAAGACAATTATCTCAATGCGGTTCCAGTTCAATACACACAAAGTGTACTAGTACAATGAGTTAGAACTAGACCGTTCCCTGTAATCAAGACAGACTTACTAAACATTGTACTATAGTCCTACCAATGGTGTGTCCAATTCCATCTAAGACTGCGAACCATATCTTATATTTCACAAGAACTGATAATTTGATCTTCTGTGTGTAAGTCAAACTCTACACACCAGAATATCTACTTTGTAAAATAAAAGACACACATGCACAATATACAATAATATTATGCAAACATTGCCCATAAAAGATTCTCATAAAAAATGGATAAAACTGATTAATAAATAGCAATCAAATATTAATCCATTACACAAAAGCATAACTTTTAGTATAATTTTCTAACAAACTCCCACTAAGACTCAAAACCATACTGTCATGCATCTTACTCCCATTCCCTCTACGTGACTATCAAAAATCTTAGCTTGTAAGCTCTTCGTAAAAGGATCGGCCAGGGTGTTCGCTGATGCAATCTTGGTCACAGCAACATCACCTCTCTGTACGATCTCTCAAATCAGATGATACTTACGCTCAATGTGTTTTCCTTCTTATGTGTCAATGGCTCCTTAGAATTAGCAATTCCACCACTTTTGTTACAATAGATATAAAAGCTAATTGCACTAAAGGAATCACTTCTAGATCCATCAAGAAGTTTCTAAGCCAAAATGGCCTCTTTGGCTGCTTAAGAAGCTACCACATACTCGGCCTCCATGGTGGAATTAATCAATGCACGATTGCTTGATACTCCTCCAACTTATGGCTCCACCTCCTAAGGTAAACACATATCCTGAGGTAGACTTTCTGGAATCCTTATTTGACATAAAGTTTAAGTCAGTGTACCCATGAGATACCAGACTATCTGACTGAAACACCAACATATGATCTCTAGTTCTTTTCAGATACTTGAGTATATGTTTCACTGCAGTCCAATACTCTTACACTGGATTACACTGAAATCTACTAACCATGCTAACAGCAAAGCAAATGTCAGGTCTAGTACACAGCATAGCATACATGAGGCTTCCTATTACCAAGGCATAAGGAACTGCCTTCATCTTCTCCATCTCCTCAGGTGTCTTACGACACTGATCCTTAGATAGGTTGATTCCATGTCCAAAAAGGGAGGAACCCTTTCTTGGAATCCTGCATGCTAAAACGAGCAAGGATCTCATCGATATAAGTAACTTATGATAAACCCAACATCCTATACTTGCGATCTCACATAAGCTTAATCCTAAGGATGTGACCGGCTTCTCTCAAGTCTTTCATATCGAACTAGCTAGATAGTCACACCTTCATCGAAGACAACATTCCCACATCGTTTCCGATTAGCAGAATATCATCTACGTATAGTACCAGGAATACCACCACTTTTCTGTTGCACTTCTTGTACACACATGACTCATCTGGATATTGGACATTTGTCAAAATCAAAAAAAATTTGATTGCTTAATCAAAACGGATGCTTTAAGATTTAGATGCTTACTTGAGTCCATGAATAGACTCCTTAAGCTTGCATAACGTACGCTCTTGACCCTTTGCTATGAATCCATCTGATTCCATTATATGGATGCGTTCATCCAAATTTTTATTCAGGAATATAGATTTCACAGCATTTTGTCAAAAATCTGCATCTTTATCTTCTAATTCCTCATTATAGTTGCAGGGTTCAGCATGTTGTTCTTCAGGGATCATATCATAAGATTCTCCCAAGAACATATACCAATTGGGTAGGACAACAATCCTCCCACTACGATGAGGTATCAGTGTCTCAACAATTCTTTCTTGCAGTGCAACCTCCGGTTCTATTGGTGTTGAAGAAATCTTCTTCGGTCCATCTCCTCTCAATTTCTTTAGAACAATCTTGCTTCTGGGCTTGTAGTTTATTTCATAGTCCTTCACTAAGTATCGAGCATTGGTGCTAACAATGACCTTCTGATTCTTAGGACTATAAAATAATCCACATTTTGTTCCTCTAAGGTACCCCAAAAATAGACAAACTTATGTCCTTAATTCCAATTTATCTGCGTTCCCATTTAGCAAATGTGTTGAACTACCCCAAATCCGAACATGCTGTAGACTAGGTTTGCGCCCAGTCCACAGTTCTGTGGGTGTAAATGGTACTGACTTAGATGGTACCAAGTTAAGAATGTACATTACTGTTTTTAGTGCATGTCCCCAAAATGAAATTGATAAATCTGAATAACTCATCATTGATCTTACCATATCTATAAGAGTCGTATTCCTTCTTTTTGCTAAACCATTTTGACGTGAATACTTGGTGCTGAAAACTGGGATGTAATCCCTTCAGCTAACAAGTACTCCCTAAACTCTCCCAAGAGATATTTGCCACCACGATCAGATCGCAGTGTCTTACGACATTTACCTAGATGCTTCGCCGTTTTCGTCCTATACTCCTTGAATTTCTCAAAGCATTCGGACTTACGGTGCATCAAATAAATGTAAACATTGAGTAATTATCAATCAAAGTGATGAAATACTCAAAACCACCTCTTACTTGGACATTCAAGGGTCCACACAAATCAGAATGAATCAATTTCAATGGCTCTTTGGCTCTATAACCTTTTACTGATAAAAAAGTCTTTTGGTCATCTTACCTTCTAAATAGGATTCACAGATTAGAAGTTCCTCAACTTTCAATGAACCTAAAGGTCCATCCTGACTAGTCTAAAAAACCTATTCAGACTAATATGACCAAGGCATAAGTGCCAAAGATACATTTGGTTCAATTTAGAAGGCTCATTTCTCTTACATGGCATATCATTAATATTATTCAATTTATGCAATTGCACTGTAGAAAATATAGGATTAATAAAGTAAAAATTATCCACCAATGAACCAGAATGGATAAAACGTTTATTTAACTTAATAACCTTAAAGTTACTAAAATAAACCAAATATCCATCTTTAACCAACTTAGAAACTGAAACCAAGTTTCTTCTAAGTATAAGAATATAAAGACAATCTCTCAAAATTAAACTCCTATTATTACTAAAATTTAAAATAATATTTCCTACTACAACTGCTGCCACTCTCGTAGCATTACCCATGTGTAGATAAATCTCTCCATCACTGAGTCTTCTGGTTTCCTGGAACCCATGCAATAAATTGCAAATATGATTAGTAGTTCACGTATCTACACACCAGGTACTGGCAGATGACACCACTAAACATGATTCAACGACTAGCGAAAAGATGTATCTTGATTATTCACTTTATTGAGATAGAATAGACATTCATTCTTCTAGTATTCTTGATGCTTGCAGTGAAAATACTTGCCCGCAGACTTTTTCACTCTACCTTGAGGCGCATAAACTGCCTCCATAACCTTTTTTCTGAGACTTGTTCTGCTTCTTCTTGCCTTTCAGCTTAGAAGTAGAAACTTTCTCTACCACTAACACCGATGGTGGTTTCTTCACTACCAAAAGACCATCAATGCTTGGAGTTCCTTAAGAAATTTCGCCAAAAATAAATACATTTTGTTCATATAATAGTTCAGGGGAAATTACTTAAAACTCTCAGACTGCAGTGAGTTAAGAACGAAATCGATTTGGGTTTTCCCATCAATTTCAACTCCAAGAATTTCTAGTTCATTAAGAAGAGTTATCATCTTCAGAACATGATCCTTAATCGGGGTCCCTTCAACATGGGTGATACTCACTAATTTTTTATAAAATTTTACTTTCTGTTCTGTGACATTCTCATCAGGTCTAGGAGGGCACACCTCAAACAGCACAAAAATTGTGCCTTTCGGCAGTTAACACAATATTCAAGTTCCTTTTTCAGTCAATATAATTCAATCTAATAAGTTATTTTCTTTGAGAATAATGACAAGTGGATTGTAAAAACCCATTTTTGAATCTGAGAATCACATAACAACAATTATGAAAGGTAATAAAAATTTTGAATTTCATTTTAATATTGGTTCCCTCAACCACATGATAAAAGAAAAATATTCTCAACCCTACACACTGTGAAGAGTATGCCTCGATAGGAAGGTCGTTTACTCTTCATCATTCATGTAGATAGGCACAACCTTTTAATTTTACTATCCAGCAAACACTATACCGTGCCAAGCAAAATTAAATAGCCAATATAACTTCGGTCCTATAAATAATAATAGTGGCTCAGATGGTGATGATACTATTATTTATAACTAAGTGTATACCATTACCTAGCCCCATGACCCATTATTCCATTATAAATTACCTCAAATGGTGAAGTAATTCACACAACAATTATCATAGATCAATCCTTTAAGGAAGTTTGTACCGATGAGGCCATAATTAATTTTACCCGATGGGGGGGGGGGGGGGGGGAAGGTTCTAAAACAATCACACAAAATTAATTATATCATCTACATACTAGTAATGGAGACCGTGGGATTTATAAAAAATAAACTCCTTCTCCCACTTAGTTATTTAAAAAACTTTGTGAGGGTTATCAAAATTTTCGAGTTTGCAAAACTGCAATCTAGGTCAAAGCCAATTATCACAATGTTGTCTCAATATGGTAAACTATCACATATGCAAACAATATGGAAACACAAATAATAAGGAAACACAAGATAAAGAATCCAACTATTATGGTCAATGATGAAATCCTTGACTAACAAGGAATCCTTTCAAATTTGAAATCCTTAAGCAATAAGGAGTCCTTCCAAACTTGAAATCATTAAGCAATCCTTCCTAACTTGAAATCCTTCAGTTATACTTGTGTGGAAGACTAAGATACTATGAATCAATCAAGGAAACCAAAATCCAATCGTGCTTAAGCAAGAAAATTCGGATTTGACATATTCCCGCGTAAACTGTATAGCCTTCAGTATTTTGGCCATATCTTCCTCATCTGACCTCCAATTGAAATGATTCAAATTGGGTTGGATTCAAAATTCAATTATCTACAACTTTTGTGAAGAACAGATTTTCTGATTCCAATGTTTACTGGGTCGAAACAGCCCTGCAATCAAACCCTATGAATCTGAAAAAAAACTGTTGCAAGCCAAACAACTTGTATCTTTTGTATCTACCATCTTCGATCTCCGAATAACCGTCGAATACTATTACAATCGAAGAAACATATAAACATTGATCTTATGCCTCCATTGGAGTTCACATGCTACGTTAATTATTGTAACCACGAAAAATAATCGTGGTACCCAATAAATAACACATGCTACGTTAATTATTACAATCATGAAAAATAATCGTGGTACCCAATAAATAACAATAACTACGAAAAAATTATCATGGGATCCAATCACATAAAATCAAAAAAAATCATGTGACCATAATAGCTGGGTAAGAACGCTGCAAAACAGGGTTAGCACAATTCTACGTTCTACCCTCTATAACTAATGGACAACATGGCCTGTTTAATCCATATGCGTGATTACAGCCCGCTCTGATACCACTGTAAGAAAACTGAATCCCCAAGACCCAGTAATGACACGTACAGATTAGACAACAAAAATAAAAATCCTACAAGGTGGAATTAGGGTTTTACCACAATTCCATGCGACACGAACGCTGGTTGAACTTGTTATAGCACGCCTTGCTATAAATCACGAATACTGCTCGACCGTACCTTACGATCTTCTATCGTATTTCCTGCACGTCTAGAACACGAACCAAGTGTGGACTCTTTCGTGATCTGTTTGCTCTCTCTAAGCCTGCCTCTATTTACTGAATAATAGAAAAACATCAAACTGACCTAGAGAGCATAACGTGTATATATAGGGCTACGATAGGGACCTAAGGAGTAATAAGTCTGGACTCCTAGTGTAAATAAGAAAACCTAATCCCACCAGGATTCTATTTCTTATTTCACTAATTATAATTCACCCCACTACAAAATTATAATTGCACTCCCGTCCTTATCTCAATTATATTACGAGCTCCATGATATTAAATACTCATTAATCTCCCCACATTAAGATTACAGAAACTCATTGATTAAAATAAATTACTAACAGGCTCCTCCACAACCGGAACCGCAAACCACAGCTCCGAATAAACAGTAACTACTATGGAATCTATAACATTTTTGACTTATTCGTTGAATCTCACGTTCTCTCTATTTATCTCATTGTTTGTCTAATTTTGAGTTTTGTTTCATTTTCTTTTGAGCTTGGAAGGCACTCTACTGATGGTGAGAAAGTTTTGTCTCCGTAAGTGTTTATTGTTCAATTAAAGAGGATTAATAACTCTTACAAAAGGTTATATCCTTACCCTTTTTTTCAGTAGGCAAGTTTCACGACCTCTCTTTACGTTGATTTAACTTCGGTAGAGTGCACAGATTTAGCAGCGGCATTATTTGTGAGGTTTGTGCCCGAGTTCTCTAACTGCCTCACTCAATCCCTCTCTACAACAACATTGTTCATGGAAAAATCACTCACACAAGATCGATCCATATGTATACATCGTACAATACCTCATTGTTATATACTCCATCAATTTTCTTGAACTCATATTTAAATGCAAAATATACAAGTAAGTGACTTTTCGGCTTTTTTACTACCCTTCGAGACTTTTCCTTATCTTTAACTCATATTATTGCGCCGATTAAAAAAAATGCTAAATACACATTCTATTCCTCGTCTACCAGAAACAAATGTAATATCTTAGTTTGGTGATATTTGTTTATGTTCTGCTTCTTGGGTAGTACTTAGACATAATTCTTTTGCAAGTGTGTTGGGCTTTTCATGAAGAAAAATAAGTTTCCCTTTGATAGACCTATGGTAGACACTCCTTAATAAGTGTGTACCGTACGCACCATCTATATATTCCCTTGGACTTGAAATAATCTGATCTTAACCGTTCAATTTTTTAATTAAAAAAAGGGCAACCTATTTAACCAGTCATCACTTACCCTATTGTTGAGTTTCTCTCTCTTCTATCTTTAATGTGCTTTCAAATGCGGTCCAATATCAATTGTGGTGGACTAGAAATTGGGGTTTTTAAGAATATTTTTTTTTACTTTCTAAACTATTAAATTTAAAAGGAGTTTTTAAATATCCATCCTCAAATCTCATCCCTCATAGATTTTCATTCGGCATTTTTTAAACAGTTAGGTTTTCATCTCCACTTTTAAATAATTTCAGGATTGCCCTTTATATATATATATATATATATATATATATATATATATATTAGGGAGAGATTTTTGGGACTAAAAAGTAATCTTGAAGGTCCTCTGGCCTAATTTTAAGATAGTCACCCCTAATTTTAATTCCCAAAATTTTAGGCAAATCTTTAAAACCTCACACCCCTAATTTCGGCAGCTATTCCCCCCATCCCACCCCACTCCGAAAACTAAACCAAACAAACGGCGAGACGATGGCCGGAATCCGACGCTGGAATCTCCTGCAACGAGTGTTTGCCAAGCAAACGTTGGAATCTTGAAGATCATCTATTCCAGAAGGTTTGAAGAGACTCCGCGCGATATGTGTCCTTTGCCATGATTTGCTATTTTATTGGGAAAAGTTTTGGGATAATAAGACCGAAAAGGTGAAGCTACCCCCCGTTTACCATTATTCGTGTAAGTATGTAGAGTTTTGTTCGACAAAAGCTTTGAATTAGCTTCTTGTGTACATATTGGATCGAGTTTTTTATTTATTTATTGTTCCCTGTAGCTGGTCATTGCATTGATGGGAAAGGCAATATCGTCGTCTGATCGACACAGCTTCGTCCGCGGTCGATACTGGAAGATTGCTCTAGCAGAGGCCTTCCCGATGGAGCCGTTGACTCGGACCAAAAATAGAGCTGTTGACTCGAAAATGTCATCCTTTAGCTAGTGGAGAAGAAGCCATTGAAGGTTGAACTGATGTCGGAGGAGTGGTTTGGATTGAAAACAGAGTGGGTGCGCGGTGCTCCTCCTCCTTCTCCTCGACGGTTTTCTGTCATTTTGGTGAGGCATTTGGGTTGTAGAGTGGGTGAATATCCTGATTATTCTCCACAAGTTTATCAGTGATGCAGTCGATTGTTGGGCGAGGGTTGTGAATCGTGAAAAAACATGGTGGATTATGAGTTTCAATGATTTTCATGTTTATTTTTGTACTTTCATGAATAAAACATGGTGTATTCAAATTTCTCATATGGTGTATTCATGAAAAATATGACTAATTAATTATTCATGTTTTTCATGATCAATTAAAAACATGGTGAATTCATGTTTTTCCATGATTTTTGATTAATTTATTCATGTTTTCATATTTTTCAGTTAATTTATTCATGTGTTTTCATGAATAAAATATGAGGTATTCATATTTTTTAATTTAATCATGAATTTTCATGAAATTGGTCGAACCATATTCATGTAAGTTTATATTATACTACGACCAATTTACGAAAATTCATGAAAATTAAAGATTTGAAAATTCACGAAATTAAGGAGAGAAAATAGTTTATAATATGTCCATTAAAGATTTTAAAATTTGAAAAATACAATCCATTAATCAACCCATGATTTTAGGTAACAATAATAACTATAATCCCACTAATTTCGGAAGTATAAACTGAGTATCTTATTAAAAGGATAATATAGATAATTCACCATCTAAAAGAATGAAAACATAACTGTTCAAAAAGTGTTGGATGAAAACTTACAAAGAGTTGAACGGGAGGACTATTCTTTAAGTTCCCCAATTTAAAATTATGAAAACAATAAAATAATTTATAACTAATTTAATAAACCAATAAAGTTAGACTATTCGATATAATCAATTTTTTAGTCCATTTTGATCAATATAACATTATTAAATTTTAATGTCTTCTGATATGTATTTGTCAATATATGATAATCTTTAATTTTAGTAACAATGTTGAATATTGTAAGACTTGATATCCTAACGGTTTAAATCGATCATCCTAACAAAAAAATAAAAAATAAAAACTTAAGTTAAAATTGGTCATACTTTTGACAGTCATACTCAACCCATTTCACCTGAAAGGTTGAACACAAATCCTTGTCTTGAAACAGTTGAACAATTAATTTTTTGGTGAACTCTCATTTATCCACGAAAAATTGGAGGGATTTTGATTTTTTAGATTAAATTTTTTAGAGAGAGAATTTGATTTGGAGAAATATTTTAAGAGAAAATTGCAATTGTATTAAAAAATTTGGGTATAGTACTTATTTTTGGTGAATTTTTTGGATGAAAATTTTGAGCGAGAATTTCATTTTTAGTTTAAATTTTTGAGGTAATGTATAGGGAAAAATTAAAATTTCAAAAAAATAATATGGATGGAATTGAAAATTAAGATAATATGGCAGAAATTTTAAAATTTTAAAAAATAATGTGGCGGAAATTAAAAATAATTTTAGTTTCAATTTCGTGCAACACTTTGTGCTAAGGTAACGACAATGTATAGTATTGTTACTGAATTTGTGATTTTTTAGACATGTATGGGTATAATTATTATTGATTGTGGTGCGACATATTTTGCTCTTATTTCTAAATATTTTAATTGATTTCCTTTGGTACGATACATTGTAGTAAGAGAACGTCAATTTATGGTATTGTCACAATAATTATGGTTTGTTATATAATTTGTGATATTTACATATATTTTCTTTTGATATGATACGTTGTGGTAAAAAAAATGACAATTTTAGGTGTTGTCATAATAATTGTGGTTATTTTATAAAATTTGTGGTATTTTACAAATATTTTTGGCTTGGGTATAACAATTATTGATTCTGGTACGACATATTTTGATTTTATTACGGAATATCATACAAGTCAAAGAATTTTTGATACGGTTCATTGTAATAAGATAATGTCAATTTTATGGTGTTGTTATAACATTTGTAGGTTGCATTATTTATTTTTTGATATTGTACGCATATACTTGGTTGGAGTACAAGTATTATGGATTTTGGTACGAATAATTATGGTTACATAATAACAATATTTTTTAATTATGTGTAACTTGCTAATGACATGTTCAATAGGTAAATTTTAAAGTATAGGTCGTAATTAGCATCATAAATATGCATTAGAAAACTAAAAATTAGCATAATGAAAATTACAAATTGTCAAAATTTAGACATACAGTATACCTTGTGTAGACAATCATGGGTTGTGTTGAGAACGGCCAAATATGTATCTGGATTCACATTACTCTCCAAAAGGACACAGTTTTAAAAACAAAAAAGGAAACGGGAAAGAAGGCATTACAACCGACCACCTACATCCCAAATTTTATTTTCTATTTTGTTTTACTACTTGTTAGTATTCCCATGACACATTTGCTTATGTTTGAAGTATTTTTACTATAACTTTTATACATTTTTAAAGGGTGTCTTGAATTGGTGTGTGCCACGATTATTTATGTTGTTGATTAGAGATATACTATGTTTAAAACATATTTAACTATTAGTCGGTTTGGTTGGCGAGGTGGTCAGCAACATTCATTTGATATATTAGATTTTTTTCAAGTACTATTATGCATTATGTAGTCGTCATGAAATGAGTTCATGTATGTTAACTCTAATACAACTTAGGATCAATGTATAACACGGGTTGTTGTATAGTTCGAATTTTGCGAATGAGGTCTTGGCCTCCTAGAGGTTAAATGGACAAAACTGAATAATTTGTTGAATACCAAATTTGAGTTGAGCCTGAAGGCACGGGTATGCACCAGTAGCAGGACGAAAAAGGATTGGGATGAAAGGCCCAAAGAAAAAAGAATTGGCGTGTCATTTCCCGTTTCTTTTTTAACAAGGTCGCTTAACTTAAACCCGTAGAGGTCAAGTTGATAGTACCCGAATACTGAACCGGCCCGTTTGAATCTCCAGACTCGGTAACATCGAGCGGGCCTATATCGTACAGTAGGATTTCGTAAACCTAATCGTATCCGATTCTATCTATCCCTTGGGCTTTGGGTTGACAGTATTGTTTCCAGAAATCGTGAAGCGGAGAGGGGGAGAGAGGGAAACCCTAGAGAGAGAGAGAGAGAGAGAGAATGGATACCAAATCGAGCCGAAAATTCAGAGACGAACGCGATAGAGCCGAGGAATCAACCAAAGAGCACAGAGAGAGAGACCACAGGCACCACCGAAGCAGCAGCAAGCACAAATCCCGAGACGCCAAGGACGACGACGAAAAGTTCCGATCTAAGCATCACGAGAGGTCGCACGAGAGGGAAGGCAGCAGAGACAGGGCTCGTGAGGATAGGGCCCACGATCGCGACAGGAGAGAGAGGGAAGGCAGTAGGGATCGCGTTTTGGTGGCAGAGGAGTCGCGACATTCCAAGAGGAAGGAGAGAGGATATGGCGGCGAGGATGGAACAGACAAGAGAGCTAGGGTTTCAGATGAGAGGAAGGATGGGAGGCGGTTTGATGTTGATAGGGAATCAAACGGGGGACAGAAGAGAGAGATGGATGAGAGGAGAGAGAGGAAGAAGTTCGATGATACGACTGCGGATGTGAATTCTAAGGCAGAGAAGAGAGAGAGGAGAAAGTTTGGTGATCGGGTGAAGAAAGAAGGTGTGGATGTTGACGAGGAGGGTGGTAAACAAGGGGGGGTGGTTGTTGATGAGAGAAAGGTGAAGAGTGAACCCAAAGATGAAATGTTTGATTATGATCAGGTTGATGCTGCTGATGCCCCCAACGGGACTGTGAGTTTGTCTACCTTTTAGACTATATATATACGTTTGTTTATCTTTATTTGACATGTTTTTTTCAGTGCTCTGCAAGTGGAAAAATACATTATGTTAACTTGCTATCAAAACTAGAAGATGCAAACTGTTATTTGTTACTACATTGGACTTAGGTTTGGGTGCGGTGGTCAAGTGTCCGGCTTTCCTAGGGCACTTGTCTGTAAGTTGTTCATGGGTACCCGGACATGCTACTTCTGTTTATTTGTTTTGTATGTATATGTTGTTTGATGTGATTCGCCAATATATGCTGTGAAATATTAGGAATTAGGAAATGTTCTTAAAATCAAACCACATTAAAGATAAATATGGATTCACTCTTCCTCTCTCACCTGTACAGGTATTTCTTTTCTAGCAAATGTGAGCTTCAGTTTTTTGAATATCATAAAATATTGGATGATCCAAATGTCTAAATTGGTACGCGTGTACGATACTTATTCCACACCATATGTAGTGTAGTGGGCCGGAATAACACTCTTAGCCCAATGGGCTATTTAGGCGCATTGCCCCTTGAGCCTGCTTGTGAAAGGTAAGCAGGAAGAGCATAGAGAATTAGAGATCCCCTATCTGTTTGGGGGTCAACCGGGTCGAGACCCTGGCTCGAATCATGTAGGGACTGCAGTAAATCTCAGGTGTTCTAGTACAAAAAAGATCAGCCCGGCCATGTGTCACTTAGTTTTCGAAATGGGAGCGGGGGAGTGGAGGTAGCTAGAAGCTCCTCAGGTTGGGAGCGGCTATGTATATTTTAATATAATTTATAGGCACCAGAGATCATCATGACTCTCTTTACTTATAGGCAAAAGAGATCATCATGTTAAAGAAGAGAGGGAAAATGCAGAGAAAGTGATGGCTCTCTCTCTCTCACTAAAGGCACCAGAGATCATCATGACTCTTCGTGGGAAATGAAATGGCGGTTCTAAATGTGCCAATTCTGAGAGGACAACAAAGGGGCTTTTATGCAAGCATCGCGTCATTACACAAGAATGGCGTCAGCAGAAGTCGGTTGGATCATCGACGCGTGTCACTATAAAGGTGTAGCGAAAGAGCGCCTTCCTCAAAGGCCTGAACCGGTGCATGCAAAACGTCCCATCCTTTCATCCTGAATGTCCGATGACTGACATATGGCGATTACATCGCCAAATCCAGAATTCCCTGAACATGCATTAAATGGTGACCAGACTGAACAAATTATGAGGTCATCTGGCCATCAATCCCACGCTCCTTTTCGACAGACCAGACCGAAGGATTGAAGGGCTATTGTAGTGGGCTGGAATAACACTCTTAGCCCAATGGGCTAGTTAGGCCCATTGCCCCTTGAGCCCACTCGTGAAAGGTAAGCAGGAAGACCATAGAGATCCCCTATCCATTTGGGGGACATCCAGGTCGGGACCCTGGCTTGGGTCGCGCTTGGGACTATAGCAAATCTCAGGTGTTCCACTACGAAACAAATTGGCTCGGCCACGTAGCACCATTCTGGTTCGGCCGCGTGGTGTGGGCAAACAGAATACGATGAGCTCACCGCACAGTACATGTATGGTTCAGCCACGCGTTGTCACATAGAGCGGTCTCTGACTGAGCGAGCTGAAGTTAAGACTTTTGGCGGTTATCGGTACGGGCGTACGGGGCCAATCCGATATGTACACGTAGCTCGATAGTGTCCTGGCTGACAAGCTCAAGGCTGAACTCCAATCTGGCTCTGTGCTCAGACGGGGTTGGTGGTCGGTGATGTCACTTGACATGGGGGAGCGTGCTTCGCTCCAACTTGGCCCTCAAGGTAGGCATTTTTCTATAAATACTACATTGATAAACCCTAATAGGTATGTTCGCTTGCTCCTACCGAGTTCAGTTTCCTCTTCTCAAACCGGAAGTAACTTAGTCATCGGAGTTCCCGCCGGCTACCTTCGGCCAATGGGCACTAACCGTTTGCTACCTGTGCAGTGACTGGTAGAGGGAGAAGGGGGCTAGCAGAGCAAAACCCAAGTCAAGTAACCCAAATTAAGAGAGTGAGGTTTAGTAGAGAAGAGTGAACACCACCCCACATGTAGCACAGACACGGACGCTGCACAGACACGCTGACATTCAAATTTCCAAAACATAAGATTGGATGTGGTCCTAGGCTTGTGTGATACGGTCCTAGGTTCATAGCCATAGTGCCTTATAGAGGTGCACCATTATATGTCTATTGCGCCAGTATCTTCTTCTGTTGCAGTCTCTTTTATCAGGTTCTTTAGGAAACAGGGAAATATTGCATAGCACAAGTTGAACACAAATTCTCATACTGAAGAAGTGCATTATTGTAGTGTAGTTTTAAATTTTAATTACTGAACTACTCAACTCAGTTCATAGGATCTTGAAAACTATAATGATCAGGGTTGTTAGTGTCTCCATGACTCCATGTGTCTCCATGACTCCATGTTTAATTGATCAACCTTAGCTGTTCCTTTCTATCTGCAAAATGGATGTATGATGTAATTGTGGTGTGGAAAACTAGAATTGTGAGTAATTGTGGTGTGGAAAACTGATATGCAAATTGACTCCTGCGTTTCAATTTCCTTACAGGTTGTGGCATCTAGGAAACTACCTGAGACATCTTTGGCCCCTGGCCATTCCACTCCTACCAAGGTATATTTGATTTCTACCACAAATGAAAATAAGGGGGTTAATATTACCGGGTCTCATGAGGTTCCTGGAAAATCTAGTACAGATGGGACTTCTTCAGCTGGAAAAAGTGGAAATTTCTCTATTGATGCTTTAGCAAAAGCCAAGAAGGTTTTGCAAATGAAAAAGGAGTTGGAAGAGAAGATGAAGAAACTTCCTTTGGTAGGTTATTGTTTTAAAAATTAACCAATCCCTTCTATATACTGCTCTGTTGTGTTTTGTTTATTGTCAATTTCTTTCACATTGCCTGTTTATATTTTTCTTGTTATGCATTTGATTAAGTCCTCTATTTTACTAATTCAGTCAAATAAGGGTATGAGCTCAGGAGGTATCCCGCAAGTGGGGTCAAAGGAAGGTCTTAAGGCCGCATCCTCTAGCTCTGGATTACTTCCTACACCTGTGATTGCATCCACTTTATCTGCTGCTGCTGCTGCTGCTGCTGCAGCTTCTGCAAATCCTACTGCAAGTATCTTGCCTCCTGAAGCCGGGCTTACAGTGCCCAATGTGGAAGCTGTAAAACGTGCTCAAGAACTTGCTGCCAAGATGGGATTTTGGCAAGACCCGCAGTTTGCTCCTCTTATAAACATGTTTCCAGGACAGATGCCACCAGAGGTTACCTTCCAACCAAAGCCTGCCAAGGCCCCTGTTCTTCGTTTGGATGCACAGGGTAGGGAAGTAGATGAGCATGGGAATGTGGTGAATACAACTAAAGTAACCAACTTGAGCACCCTGAAGGTCTGTTTCTTATTTCTGTGCTCGTGATTGTCTGTTTTGCTTTGGTGTTGTACTTTTGGTTCTTGCATCTCATCTTGAAACACACTGTCCAGGTGAACATTAACAAGCAGAAGAAAGAAGCATTCCAAATTCTTAAACCTGAATTGGATGTGGACCCAGAAAAGAATCCTCACTTTGACCCCAGGATGGGTATTGATTCCAAAAAGCTGTTGCGGCCCAAGAGATCAAGTTTTCAGTTTGTGGAGGAAGGCAAATGGTCGAAAGACGCAGAGATCGTTAAATTGAAGGTATTAGTTCTTTAGTTGTGACCTGTTTTTCTTATGGTATTGGTTCTGATTTTTATTGGTTGTATTGTTGTTGCTGTTAATGCCAGAGTCAATTTGGAGAAGCACAAGCGAAGGAGCTAAAGCTAAAGCAGGCGCAACTGGCAAAGGCAAAGGCTGAGCCTGATATAAATCCTAACCTAATAGAGGTATCAGAGAGGGTTATCATCAAAGAGATGCCAAAGGAACAAATTCCCGACATAGAGTGGTGGTATGTGTTTTCTTCCCTATGTCATGGAATGCCAATCGGTGTAACATATTATGGGATGGTGATTAGTGAATAAGTTCCTGTTCTGGCAAATTTTGTTTCTCACCTTTCTAGGTTTCTTTTAAGGGGGAAACTTCCGAGATTGAGTGAGATATTGTTTTAAGCTATTGTTATGTACGCGAAGGCTATTGGTTGTTTTGTGTATCATTAATCTTTACCCTAACCTTCATTTGTCCCCATCGTGGGGGAGGGGCATTAGTATTTCCTCCATGTTGTCTGCTGTTCCAACTTGTCTGCAGATGCTGTTAGCTGCTTTAATACGGTCTCTTTTAACTTTGCTTGCTTAACTTTGTAGGGATCAGCCTCTTTTGCATTCCAGTGCTTATGGTGACATCACTGAGGGTATCATAGCTGAAGACAAACTGAGGACTGAGAAGATCACTATCTATGTGGAACACCCCCGACCTATTGAGCCCCCAGCTGAACCTGCTCCCCCACCACCTCAACCCCTGAAACTAACCAAGAAGGAGCAGAAGAAACTCCGTACGCAGCGGCGTCTGGTTAGGGAAAAGGACAGGCAGGAAATGATTAGACAAGGCCTGTTAGAACCCCCAAAACCAAAAGTCAAAATGAGCAATCTCATGAAGGTTCTTGGTTCTGAAGCAACTCAAGACCCCACAAGGCTTGAAATGGAAATCAGGAGTGCAGCTGCCGAGCGCGAACAAGCCCACATAGACAGGAACATCGCACGGAAGCTCACTCCTGATGAGCGCCGAGAAAAGAAAGAGAGAAAGCTCTTTGATGATCCAAACACGGCAGAGACCATAGTTTCCGTGTACAAGGTCAACAGTCTTTCGCATCCTCAGACCCGCTTCAAGGTTGATGTGAATGCACAAGAGAACCGGTTGACAGGGTGTGCTGTGATTGCAGACGGCATCAGCGTTGTGTTGGTTGAAGGTGGTATGAAATCGATTAAAAGGTATGGGAAGCTGATGCTTAATCGTATCGATTGGGCTTCTGCTGTGAAAAAAGAGGATGAGGAGGGCAATGAGGATGAAGACAAACCCTTGAACAAGTGTTTGTTAGTATGGCAAGGAAGTGTCGCTAAACCCAGCTTCCATAGGTTCTCTGTCCATGAGTGCAGGACTGAAGCTGCTGCCCGTAAAGTATTTGCTGATGCTGGGGTTGGTCACTATTGGGATCTTTCTGTTAACTTCACCGAGGACCAGATGTAATTGAAGGTCTATCTGCGGAAGCAATCCCAAACTCATGGGTGGATCGATGTGTCGTTTGAGCTGCTTTGGGACCAATTTGTTTAGATCCAATGGTGGGGTAAGTTGCTTTGCTGTACTGCTAGTTATTTGATGCTAGGCTCATATGAGGGACGGAACAACTAATACTGCTTATTCTTAGCAAAATAATGCCGTTTCAGGTAGTTGTATTCCGTTTGCCCATTTTCTGGACCAATCTAATCTAGGGCCAGACTAAAAATTTGCATTAGGTGCATGAACTTTTCAACCCAGTTTGATGCTATATGTATGGTCATTCCAATGCTTTCGACTCTTAGTTGTTTCTACGAAGTTTGGATTTCTCGTTTCTAACCCTCCCATCTTTTCCCTTCTTATCTTATGCTTTCTCTTGTAGAACTAAATTCTGGCCTGTAGTTGAAATGCTTTGTTATTTGTTGATACATGTATGATGTTAATGCTTAGTTATCTGCTAGCTTGAGAGATTGATTTCATTTATGTTAATTATGAAGTGATGAAACATGGACTGGAACTTGATAAACTAGCGTTTTGGTCCTTATGGCATGGTGAATCGTGAAAAAGTTCTTGATGTAGGTGGGGTATGGGCAGAATCGTGAGTTTTGTTGTGGGGGTTAATAGCAGATGCAGAATCGTGAGTCTTGTTGATGTCCTGGCTTACTTGTCCTCAACAATAATAGCACTGCATTAGTAATTTGATTCGGGAAATTGAAAGGGTTTACCAATATGGGCATCTATCTGTTCATTTGGGGATCCTTGGTCTATTGAGAAGCAATGTTCTAAAAAGCGCTCGGCGCTGGGCGGGCGGCCGACCACCTTCAAGCTTCGAGACCTATTAATCGGCCATTAATCGCCTTTTAGCAATTAGTCGGATTTTTTTTTTTTTTTATTTTATAAATATTCTATAACCTCTCTACCATTAATAATCACAATTTTTCTAGTTGATGCAATATATCTTCTCTCCCAAAAAATTCCTTGGTTCTCTTTGGCTATCGGATACTCAATGTTAACACTTCTCTACATTTCAAATATAGAGACATAGAAGTTCAATGTTCATAGTTCATAGTTCAAAGTTAAAAGTTCAAACCAAATAAAACCTACAAGTACGGAAAATTACTAGTCAATTACAAACTTCAACGTTCAAATCAAATGAAACCAAGTACGGAAAATTACTAGTCAATTACAATACGGAATTATTAGTCAATTACTCATCCTCTTCATCTCCATATCCAACCATAACTTCGTCTCCATCAGACTCACACTCAAAATCCTTATCTACCTCCTCTTCGGTATCATCCTCTGACATAAAATCTTCCTCATGTAGCTCTCGTACTCCAATATTTCTAGTAGTCCTTCTAGGTTGAAGGACTTCATCCGCTCCCATAGCTTCCCCAATTACCTCCCATGTAAGTCCCGAAACCGGGTCAACTTCTTCGTCACCACCTTCAACTAGCCAACCTTGTGCATTTGTTGCTTCTTTAGTACGTAATACATCCTTCCCCTTTCTTTTATTGTTGATGAGTTTGGCATTGAATTGGACATAGACTAGATTTTTCAACCTCGTCGCATCTAGTCTATTCCTTTTCTTTGTATGTATCTATACAAAAAAGAAAAATCCTAAGTTAATATAATTTCTTATGCATATGTATACAAAGAAAGAGAGAGTGTGTATGCACTTACTCCCTCAAAAGTGCTCCAATTTCTCTCACACCCCGATGAACTTGAAGTCAAAGAGAGAATTCGAGTAGCCATTCTTTTCAAATTGGGTGTATGATTCCCATAGTTAGACCACCATCCAACTAGTCATGAAAGAAAGCACACAAAAAAAAAAGTACTAAGTAACTAAGTAAGTTAGCAAAAAAAAAAAATTTATTAAGGAAAGACCGGAAAGTAACTACTTATTTACCCGGATCATAAGAGTCATTGTTTGTTGCACATCCCATTGTGGCTAATGGTCTTCCAAATCCACCTTCTTTGTTCTTGTACTTCAACAACTCTCTATTGATGACTTCATCTTGAACATTCACATTATCGGGAAAGAAAGCTTCAACACAAGTAAGAACTCCATCCATAATGATAGGATCATCTTGAATGGTAGAATTGTTGAAGAAGTAAAAAGGATTCAAAAAGTAAGCTGTCAAATGCAATGCACTATCTAGCCGACCCTTAGCTTTCCCATCAATGACATCTAGTATTGGCCGGTAGTTAGTCTCAACTTGCTTGTATGCCGCTTTGATCTCTTCTTTTGCTTTTATGAGCTCTCCATACACAAAGCCCATTGAGGGCTTTCGATCCCCATCAACAAGTCGAAGAACCATCACCAACGGACCAAACACTTTCAAGCATAAGGTTACGCCATTCCAAAATGCTTGACTCATCACGGTAGCATAAGCCACTTTTCCCTTTGGGCTCTTAGCCCATTTACTCTCACCCCATGCATTGCTACTAAACATTGCTCGCAATTCTTGTTTTTTTTCCATCAAGCTTTGTAAAGTCAAGAATGATGTTGCAAATCGAGTAACACCCGGCCTCACTATGTCTCTCTTCTTCGTATATTTTCTCATCATCGCCAACGTATTATGATGAGCATAAACAAATATAGTGAACGCTTTGGCCTTATCAATAGTTGCTTTAAACTTGGATTGCTTACCAATTCCTTCAAGCATGAGGTTAATTGTGTGGGTGCCACATGAGGTCCAAAATATGTTAGGCCTCTTGATCTTTAGCAACTCCGCCGCGGCCATATTGTTGGATGCATTGTCCGTCACTACTTGAACTACATTTTGTGCCCCAATATCTTCAATGAACTTGTCAACATAGTCAAAGATATATAGCCCCGTGTGTGACTCCTCCGAATCTTCCTTTGAAGAAAGAAAACAAGTCCCTTGCTTACAATTAACGCACAAGTTCATAATGCTTCTCCTCTTTCGGTCGGTCCAAGCATCGGTCATGATAGAGCAACCCGTTAAAGCCCACTCTTCTTCTTGCTTTTTGAGGAATGTTTTGGTTCTCTCCACCTCCTCCTTCAACAATGGTTCCCTTAGTTGGTATTGGCTTGGGGGTTGGTATCCCGGGCCAAATTGACCAACCGCTTCAACAAAACGTTTGAAGCTATCATTGTCTATGGCATGAAATGGAATGCCAGCTTCATACACCCATCGAGCCAAGTATTGACTCACTTTATGACTCTTCTCCTTCCAAATTGCATCACTTATGTTTGGTTGTCTTGTCTTCTTAAATCCACTCGTGTCAGAAGAATCGGGATTGATATTTGTATATCTATCCATGGGACCAAGAACATAGGGCCTCTTCTTTGATCCCACAGCTACATTTTCAATCTCATCACCTTTGGATTCCTCACCTACTACATTCACCTCCTCCCTAATTTCCATGGCTGCTTTCTTCTTGTTTTTCTT